>PVIA01007557.1:0-81929 GCA_004024845.1 Tonatia bakeri | reverse complement strand
CATAACAATGTTCAGGAATTAATTTAATGACTAGAGTTTTAAAAAGAGTTGCAGATGGACCTTACCATGTACAGTATTAAAAATTGCATATTTAAATGCCATTTTTAAAAAATGTACATTTTGGCCATTTCACTTTATTTTATTCATTTTTAGTTGAATTTGTGAGGATGCCACTAATTCACAAAACCACACAGGTTTCAAGTGTACAACTCAATAAAACATCATCTATACCTTGCACTGTGCACCCCATGCCCCCAGCGGTCTCTTTCCATCCCCACTTCCCCCCCTTACCCACCTCCACCTACCCCCTCCTTTCTCTTCAACCATCACCACACTGTTGTCTGTGTCCCTAGGTTACGTGTACGTCTTTCAGCTAACCCCTTCACCTTCACTTCCTTTGGCCATTTTATATTAAAATTCTAAAAGGAAGAGAGTATGGGACAAATGTCTTTGTACTTCCTCAGACACAACAGATATAATATGATTTCTTTTATTATTCTTGTATGCCTGTGGAAAAATTCAAAACCAGAGATATGATTCAGTTGAAGAAACTTTAACCTTATTTCATGTGATGTTGTGCTGTATGTCATTAAGACAATTCTGAGTAAAGGTTTATTGACTCAATAGATACTCTCGATTATATATTACTGTTTTAAAAAGCACAATGCCAACTTATTAGTTAGAAAGCAGCAAAGCATGCCAGCATTCTGTTCAGCTGACAACAGAGAGAGAAGTAGTGGAAATTTACTGCTAGAAAGCATTATCACTGAAAGATACTCACAGAGCTGACAATTTTTGACATTTTCCGTGTTCCCTCTGAAAATATTTGTATTAGAATCAGACTTTTCAGCATCACCAAATGGCATCTGATTGATTTCTGTGTGGTTTTTCAAACCCTGGAAACTGAAGTACAAATAAAAGGAGCAGAATTTCTACAAATCCACACCCTAAATCCAAAGCCCCAGACCCAAGGGTCCCGCTCTCTCATGACCTGTACCTGCACCACCAACACGATCAAGGCGGAACTTGAAAGATAATATGACCTTGTATAACCCATGTTTATGAAAAAAAAAAACAGATGAGAACAATCAAAGGATACAACTCAAAAAAATAATAACAATGCCCACAAAAAGAGAGCCTTGTCTCTGACTGGAGGGCAATGACTGGGTCTCTTTTCTTTCCCTGACAGGAAAACTCAGATTCCTACTCCAGACCACATGCTCCCTGTGGAGTCTTTCACCTTCAACTTGCTGCAGTGGTCTTGCCATCTGCCATCTAATGGCCTGAGTAAAGTTGTCCACAGGTTGCTCCTGCTTCTGCTGCATCTACCCTGGATTTCTCCTCAAAAGTATTGCTGCCAGGATTCAGCCTTGCCATTACCCTCAATGCATTTCCTCATTTCCCAACTTCTATTGCCCTGACCAAGTGGGTAAAATTCCCTTCTATGCTCCCAGACAGAATGCCCTATCACAGAGTACAGATTTGTCTTTTCTAACCACAGGACTTTGCCAAACACCACTGTTGAGGGCTTATACAACATTTATTCCACTGCCATGGAATACTGCATAACATTGCTTCAGAATAGGGGACCTGCTCTGCAGCAGCTGCACACCTGATAGAGCAATGGAACAGCTGCTGAGGCACAATCTTGTCATCTTAGAGATGATCTCGTGAGCATGATGAGCATCATCCAGGATGCAGTATAAACCCTAAAGCAACAACCATTGTGTGGTACAATAGGTCAAAACCATGTCCAGGAAGTGAAGGATGGAAGCATTCAAGGCCCCTCTTACCATCGCTCCCAGTGACCTACTTGGGGAATCTGTGCTTCCTAATTCTGCAGCTTTAGACTCTGGCACCCAGAGGTCCTGCTTCCCAGAAGGGGAATGCTTGCACCAGAGGACGTGGTTAGAATCCTATTTAACTTTAAGGTATAATTGCTTCCCAGTTCTCTGAGTCCTTTGTGCTAAGACACCAGTAGGCAAGGAAAGGTGTCATTAGATTGGCAAGATTAATAGGGAGAAGCAGGACTGCTTCTATACAGTGGAACAGAAAAGAGCATGGTTGACACCCAGATAACCCACGGGCACCTCCCAGTGCTCTCCCACCCAGTTCTGATGGAAAATGGAGAAATACGGCAGCCGTGGTCTGACAGAGGCATGGTAACCAGGGGCTCAGAACCCTCAGGGGTGAGAGTCTGGGTAACCCTGCCAGGTAAGCTGCACAGTGAAGCAGAACTGTCAACTCTGGGTGAGGGAAATCTAAAATGGGTAGTGCAGGAAGGAGAAGATGAGCAACTTTCAGACAGCTACAGAGGCAGGAAGTTGGGCTGGATCCACTAACCTTCCCCCTTTAAGTTTCATAATAAAACAAGATCAATAGGAGTTTTGGAGGAGTTGCTCCCCAAGAAGACCTTACTATATGAAACATGTGAATCATGGGGATAGACTGTGTGGGTGGTGTGACGTGCCATCTAGATCCCCCGTGGAAGAATGGGGCACTCACTGTGCTACCTCCTGAGAATGTGTGCTGATGACAGATCTTGGAACTGCCCTCAGCCAAGTGGAGCTGCTTCTCCTTGGGGTCAGCTGGTGTTCAAAGGCTGAGCCATGAGATGTTTCAAACACCCAGCCTCTTCACCTTGATATGACGCAACTCCAACAGGCCATCTCAGTGCCAGGGCTCCATGGAGGATTTGATGAGGGCTCTGTCACATCATCCCAATTCAATGTTCTCCTCTGCCCAACTGCACTTCCCTCACTCTGCTACAGGTGCTGTTTGGCACTCCTCAATAAATCTTCTGTTCACAAATCACAGAATCTGTTTCCAGGGGAAGCACCTAAGACAATCTCATGAGCCTTGGTCTCTGCATTTCTAAAACTCATCACAACATCTGCATTATAAGATTGCTGAGGATTAAATGAAAAACTACGCATAAAGCATTTACTATAATGCCTAGTTCACACAATATTCAATAAATGCTCATTCCCCTGTGGTCCTATTACAGATTAATTCTTGGTTTGCCTGTAAATGGTACACAATCACTGGAATCTAGAAAGGCTGTCCTGTGGCATCTCCTAAACTGGAGCAGTAAGAGGACCTTCCATATGTCCCCTGCCCTCTCTCCCATTGTAGTGTTTCTTCAAGCCTGAGTCTCCTGGTTTCAACTTTAAGCCTCAGAAAGATTTTGTGGCATCTGATGCCTTTCCCCTTAGGATGCAAAAAAATAAAACTTCCAAGTCCATGGCAGAAATGAAGAGAAATTATCAGACCTAGATCTGAAAGAGAAGTGATTTTCAAATTATGTCTGACTTGATTGCAGTATCTGTTCAAAGAATGTAAAATGACAATTTGGGTATCTGTTATTGACTTCAGGAAAACGAATGTCCAATTCTGGGCATTCACTTCCTAACTTGAGAGCCACAAAGCTTTCTTTGGAAGGATACAAAGTAGGGTGTTTTGCTTTTTTCTTGTTAGTGTGCTTCAGAGTTCTAGCTAAACAACCCATTCTGCTACAAATGGATGGGCAGCCAACCACTATCTGAGAGGAGGGCAGGTTCATGGGATAAAATGAGTTGGCAATCTAATGGGTAATTCTCACATTTTTCTGATAAAATAAAGTGACTCTCATCACCCTGTCCAGCCTTCTTCTTCATTCACCCGCCAATCTAATCTCCTCCCTGCCTCCAGGGGGCACTGTATTCCCTCCACCCTTGCTCACACCAAGCTCTCCATTCTAAAAGTTAATCAAAGCCTCTCTTACAGAATCCTATGGCAACGTGAGGCTGTACAATGAGCAAGCAAATGTGGTTTTTTAATAGTTCTCTCTTGTTTTAGATATGTTGTTGTCTCTTTAGTAAAACAAATAGTTTTTTCATGAGGGAGATTCATATTCTGCATGAACTTGGGAGTATGCTTTACATCCTGCAGAGGCTACCTTTCAATGCATTTTGATATCCATTGTCCTGCCGATCATGCAATCAAATATAGCATCTGTTTATCTAGGCAAAGCAAAACCCTAGATTTGTATCATTCCCAACTAAATGAAACTGGAGTTCCTTGGGGAAATAGCCAATTCTAGAGCTTGGGGAAAGAACAAACTAAATGAGTCTGGAATATCTGTCAGTGTCAAAAATGAAGACATGCTCCAAGAATACTGGGGACATATAGGAAGGACATAGGATTCAGTTTGAGGAGCCCCCTCTAGCCAAATTTGATAATTGTGCATTGGCTTAATAAATTATAAATCACTGAGTAAAATAAAGACACAGGTGTCTCTATTGATAAAAAACATATTTTTGTTTAATTTAGGTAACAAATATACTCTCATGTATTTTCCTCTAAAAAGTGTCATAGTTTCAGCATCTACCTTTAGATCTACAATTCATCTCAAATGTATTTTTATGCATAATATAGAGATCAAGTTTCATTTCTTCATATGTTTATTTTTTTTCCAGTTCTTCCACACATTTATTTAAAAAATATCTTCTCCCAATTAAATTACTTTACTCTTTAGTAAAAAAATCAACCGACTACATGTATGCTACTTCTGGTCTATTTCTGGAGTCCATTCTGTTCTGTTTCTTCCTTGTGTTCTCCTTATGCTGATTCTACCCTGTCTTGAATGTTGTGGCTCTACAGAAAGTTCTGAAATCTAATAGGGTAAGTTTTCTAGATTGTGTGACTACTTCATTTCAAAGATATTTTGTCTTAATTTCCAGCTACCCAGCTTTCCAAACCTTGCTTTCTAATTCCTCAGCTCAATAAGACTGTGACTTTTCCATAAACCTCATGAGGACTGGAAGAGTGCCTTTAAGAGAAGAGACTGTATATGTGGATTGCACCCAGTATAGTCTTCTTCTTCCAAGTGTTGCGTCACCGCCAGTTCTTGGTGGCTCTTGCATATTCTAACAGAGACAAGATCTGTAATGACTGTCAGCAGGAGAATTAGTCTAACAGAAGCTGCTTGAACATTGTAGGCCTAATTTTTCCACTGGTTTCCCTTACCTGGGGGTCCTATGAGATGGGTAAGCTAAGAAACATGTTCTGTTGACCAGCAGCTTTTCATGTCCTTCATGCCTCTGACCAGGTCTCCCCAACCCCACCCCTGAAGCACCTTGTCAATATAAGGATCATCCTATAGAGAATTTTCATGAATTTACTTGAGCCAAACTGACTACATATGCTCGGGAGCAAGCTCTCAAAAGTTCCAGAGAGTAACAGTTTCTTTTTACACATTTGAATTTAAGGAAGGAAGGAATGTAAGAAGTTTACGTGAAGGTGGGAGACAGTACGATGGGAATCAGCCTACAGGACGGTTAAGGTTACGTGCTCTTTTAAGAGTGGTCACACTTTACAAGCAGGGTCTGTGGGGACAGGGCGAGGGGACAGGGAGAGAGAAGGTACCTCAGCCGTACCTGAAGGCAAACGGAGAGGGGGTACTTGGGCCAGGGACGCTAGGCTTTAGAACACAATGTCGTCTTTTGTGGGAGCTATTTGTCAATGTGTTGGTATTGAAGAAAGAGTTTTATTACTCTGCTGACATTGTCTCTTTGTCCTCCCTGGGATCACTGATCCCATAATTCCCAGGGGAATCAAAACACCAATTATACCTAGCTCAGTGGTCCCCAAACTTTTTGGCACTGGGGACCAGTTTCATGAAAGACAATTTGTCCATGAAACAGGGTGCAGTGAGGGATAGTTTCCAGATGATTTAGGTGCATTATATTCAAGCTCACCTCCTCCTGTGTGGCCCACTTCCTAACAGGCCACTGACCAGTGCCAGTCCATGGCCCTGGGGTTGGGGACCCCTGGATACCCTTAACTCCTTGGCCAGAGTGAACATCACAGTCACATGGAAACTTCCTTTCCTACCATGGATCCTTCCGTCTCTTTTCTCTTCAAAGGCAGTCTTTTTTCTTTCTGAAACACCCCTACTTATTCATCTTTTTCAAATCTGTGAAAAACAAAACTACATATTTTCTATGAGAAGAAAATTTACCCTCCTTTGGAAATTATGCTTCTCTTTGAAAAGTATGTAGCTATTTCAGTGGGAAAGGAATGAAGAAAAGATATTATAATCATCTTCAACTCTGGCTGCCATTTGTTAAGAGGTGAAGAGCCTCGGGTTAGGTGACTTAGGCCAATAGCTTCTTTATCAGGAAAAGATAAGGTAAGCCCTAAACAAATCCAGCCGCTTGCTTGTTTTCTGACCTTTCTTTGAACTGTTATCAGTTGGCTTATAGACCTGCATTAAAAAGGATGAAATATTGCTTTCTTAGTGCAGATTCCTATGGACACAGCTTTTGTTTGGGCTGTGATGCTCTGACAAGTAAGCCCAGGAAAGCGGGGCAGGAAAAAACTGTCTTTATTTTTGCTTATTGTCGTCTTTAATGTTACCAGAGCAGTTGTCACATGTACTCCCAACTTCCTGTCTCATTAAGGAACAGGATCTGCATAAATGATTCAGTGATAAACACCCACCTAGATTGTAAAGACTGTGGGTGGGGAACTTGTTTTAAAACTCCCGAGCACACAGCACACTTCTGGGCTCATGGATACTCTGTGATTCTTGTTTGATCAGATGGTGCACATGTTCAATATTAATAATGCTCTATGTTTGGCCTCGGTTTCCCTGAGTGTCAAAATTTCACACTAATGTTGTACTGGTTCTGTGTCAATAGCAATATCTTTTTTCCATGTGTTTTATAAATACAGTGGGGAAGTTTTTAATAACTCTGGTTAATGGGATTTATCTTGACCTTTTCCTGTACTTAGTAATCAAATTGGAGGAGATAAGGCCTTTTAGCAAGCCCAAATCCCTGTACTACAACTTCACGTCATAATGCAGGTTCTCTTTCAGCACATTTCATACTAAGAAACAGTGTTGTTAAGTATTATGCTACTTGCAGTGGTGATTAATGCCTTAAATATGTTTGGCCAACCAGAATTCACTAAATAATATCAAACTCTCCTTTGCTCTCCATCCTCTGCAGGGTGAAATAGAGCAAATTATTTGGGGGAAAAGTCTCTTTGTTTGTAAAAGGGGGGAAATAATACTTGTCTGAACTACCTCTCAGATTTATTATCAGAATAAAATGATGAAATGCATAAGAAAATAATGTGTGAATTGCAAATCTGTGCACAAATGAAAGTTGTTATTATAATTTGCATTGTGCACAGATTAAAGCCTTACTGGGCAAAGATCCATTCCAAACTTCTAGAATAAACATTTTAAATCATTTATAAATCTGCAGCATGTAATGTGCACTATTTCTTTCTCTGCCACAGATCAATGATGATACTGCCTAGTCACTTATTTCGTCTGACAGGCCTCTAAATAAAAATAATTAAAAGCTGATCTGCATACCACATATTCTTCATTGTCATAAAAAGCCTTACAAGCTAGTAACAGAACAATTAATCAACGTTTTGCTCAATTATGGTCTTCATCAGGTAAATCTACCAAACTAATCAAGAGAGTTCTATCTAGGCCTACAGTTGTGTAGGAATGGTTTTTGCAGCTGCTGAGCCATTTCTGTTGAAGGAAAAGGATGAGGAATTATTGTTTTATCTCATCTTTTCTGCAAGCATAAGAAGTTTCCAACTTCCAAAAGGGTTCTGTTGACAAAATCACAGTGAGACACCTGAAATCTGAGTGTAAACCTTGTGATGGACTTGACTCTGGCCTAGAGGACCTAAGGCATTCTGAGGAAGGCCTCATATTTTTGTTCTCCCTGAACATCAGGGAAATGAATCCTACCAGTGCATTCCTTTGGGTAAGAAAGAGCACAAGGTCCTGTTTCTGAATCTACATAAAAGGATCAATGATATTGCCCTGGTTGTCATGTCTCAGTGGATTGAGTGCCAACCTGGGAACCAAAGGGTGGCTGGTTCGATTCCCAGTCAGGGCACATGCCTGAGTTGCAGGCCAGGTCCTCAGTAGGGGGCACATGAAAGGCAACCACACACTGATGTTTTTTTACTCTTTTTCCTCTTCCCTTCCCCTCTCTCTAAAAATACATAAATAAATTTTTTAATAATTAATGATATTGTCATAGGGATGTGTAAAACAATAAGGCAATTTTCATTAGGCATAGAAATTATTTTTAGTTTGAATGCAAACTTTTAAGTCAGGAAAAATTTTAATATTTATTCCCCTAACAGATATCTCTCATCAACACATTCCAGTTATTATTGAATCTTACCTCATTTGGTTTTACTTCCTTTTTTCTGTCCTTCTCTGAAAGAGAATATAAGGTAAGGAGAGAATGCAGGGAAGCTGCTTAGACAGACCTGGCCTCACTGTACTCAATTCCCTGGGCACGTAGGACTCTTGACATTTTGCTATCTCTTCTAGGATGTGAAAAGTTTAATGTACAAGGAAACTCTTTTTTTAAAGTTTTCCCAAATAAGTCCTAATTTCTAAGGTAGCAGGTGGTGAGTTCTGGGTAAGTGGCACGGATCACGACTCCTCTCTGCTTCTCTCTGCACCATCCCATCCCTTTCCTCTCGCTATTTCCACCTGCGTTATAATTTACAGCTGGAAACAAATTCGGAATGTATTTCCACCATTGATTTTTCAACCCTTTCAAAAAATTATCAACCTCTGGGTCCCACCCCCAGGTATTTAGTGGGTTTGGGGTGAGGGCTGAGAAGCAGGACTGTTAAAATCCCTCTGTGTAATTTTAACGTGTGGTCAGGGTTGAGAACCACAATATAAAATGTATCATGTAATGGCTCTTAGAAAAGCAAACTTTGTTGGGGAAATGCTACACTTTATGGAAATTAATGTTTGAAGTTTGTATTATGAGCTGTTGCATGGGCACATGTGTTAAGGAAATGTGCTTGAGTTTCCCAAATGTTGCCGGTGTGGAACCTGCACTCGTGCATTCCTGTGTATCTTGTCGCCCCTGTGGAACTTCGGGAAAATAAAACATATGACAGAGTGGGGGCAAAATTAATCCACTTTGTGAGATGCAAACAGAACTGCAGAAGCTCGGATGGATATACCCCAGGCAGAATCTGCCGAAGGTAAATTAGAGTATAACCAGGCTGTTGAAAGTAGTCCCTTTGACTGATCAAGGAGAATAAGAAAAAGAAAATGGAAGAGGGCATTTTTTTGTATATACCTTGGGTGATTAACTTCTTTAAGGTAACAAGAAGAACATTCTTTTGGTGGGGAGAGGGACTTCATTTTCTACAGAGAGAACAGAGGATTTATTTAATAGTGGAGTATGGGGAGCTAGGGAATTTGACTAGTTATAGTAAGGTGGCATCTTATCCCAGTGTAAGCTTAATTAAAATAGTATTCTGGTACCTGCTGGAGAAAATGAGCAGAAGATGTCTATAAGTTCTTGGGAATAGGAACTGCTCACTTATGTAGCCTAAATGGACATATAGAAGCGATGATGGATTGGAGCAGTAGTTTCTCAAAGGTATATGCAAGACATCTCGGACTGTATTTACCATCTCTTTTAAGGGAAAGAACAGCCTCTTAGGTAAGTATTTGGAATAAATGATTTCTTTTAGGAAGAGCACAAGACTCAGATATGGTACATAAAGAGCCAATTGTCTATTTGAGGTCAAGGACACTTAATCTGTTTATGGTGCTAGAGCATGGAGTGTTCAGTAAAATGAGCAAGGATCACTGTCTTTTGAGATCTTTCTCTCTCTCTCTCTCTCTCTCTCTCTCTCTCTGTCTCTCTCTCTCACTCTTTTTCTCTCTCTCTTCTCCTTTCTCTATCTTGGATCTTGTTCCTTCCTTTTGTTTTGCTTTGTGTTGTTTTTCTTTATTTTGTCTCTTTTCGTAGAGCTGGTGGGATAAGATCTAATTCTCCAGAAGAAAAAGCATCCTCCCTTTCATTTCTCCAAGTCCTAGAGTTTAAGGAGAAAAGGAAGATTAAAATATGCCATTGAAGGCTGCTGTGCTGTAGGCTGAAAGGAGACCTTTCTTTCCCTTGGATTCATCTTTTGGGCCACCCCAAAAATAATAAAACTGCAGCCAAAATGAAGGTGCGGCCCTAAGGAAAGCAGCCCATAGAATCCTTCGGACTGCTTCTGGTCAAGGGTCTGGAGATAGATGCACAAATGGAATCACTCAGGTTCCCATTTCATCTATTCCAGTTCACTGCATTTGGAAACAAGATCCCCACAATAGGAAACTAGAAACACGGTAGGGCCCAATCTCTAGCTAAACTGATTGTGAAGCTTCATCAGAAAATCTCCATATCAGCAGTGCTGACTGAAAATGCAGACACTGGGATCCTGGCCATCTCTCTTTCTCTCCATGTGATGTGCAACCATCAGCAACCAACGTGGGTGCCCTCCATTTTCACCGTTACTTTTTATCCCCCTTCTTTGCTCAGAGGGAGTGGCTTGGTTTGCTAAGACTGACATATTTTATTGCTTTGTCTGCTATATCAAATAAATATTATGACTGGTTTTATCTGCTTACCACTTCTAAGCACTGGTTTCAGCCACATTTTTAGCTAAATTGCTCAGAGACTCTGTAATTTTTGTTAAAAGACAAGATTCTCTGTATCTTCCCTATGTCCTACACAAGGATATCTGAAAATCTGTACATCTTCTGGTGTTGATAAAACAAAACAAAATAAAACAAAAAACCCACAATATTCTTCTAGAGTTACAAATTAAGAACAAAAGCTCAGAAGTCACTCAGCAATGATTTCTAGAATCTGGTACTGAACTCTTACTCTTCCTTTTAAAAAGTCAATTTTATTTTCCTAAATTATTCATCAATAATAGGATAAAGGCAATACATTGGCATTTGTTTATTTTAATAAATTCATATTTTACTTATTTAATTTGTCATCATTTACCTCTGAATGGAATAAAGCAGCTATTCCTCAGAAAGGTAGACACAATTACAAATGAAGGGGGACATTAGCAAATGAGACTATTATAGCTATTTTTATTATAATGTAATTCAATTTCCCTCTCTAGATGTTTGTTTTACAGCCCAGCTCTTCAGGAAAATGGCACAGACCATGTGGATAAGTTCAGCAACCCAGATTTTCACTTCATATTGATAGAGATGAAGATATAATCCCTCAAGACCAAAAATAAGATATAAATGGAAGATTAGAAGATATATTTCCCCACCAGGTTTTCTTGTGAAAAATTATGGTATTCAGATGCATTCCAAATGCAGGGTTTAAAGTGTTGAGAACCATGACAGGTCAGAGATTTTTTTCTTACTTGTAAGATAGCAAGTTACCCAGTCAGTTTCATAGATTGTAGTAGAAGACATGAGACTCCTGGGTCAGAGACAAAGGAGTTTATAACTCACACCACAGCAAGCAGCACAAGTTTTAAGTTTATGTCAGTGCTCCTCTCCCTCCCACCTCAACATGGCACAGCTGAAGTGGATGCTGAGCATGCCGTGGGGTTGCACCGCAGCTGAGATATCCTGAGCTTAGGGATCCCAGATATTTATAACATGCTGCAAGCAAAACTACCCCAACTTTTGCCACAGAAGGATGCATAACTTTTTTTTTTTTTTTTTTTGCTGGAAAGTAAGCAAATCTGCTCTCTGCTTCCTACAGAAATAGTATTCTTGTCTTCTCAGGTTGTTTTCTAATCAAACACCCTTGAAAAGATAATCCAGAAAAAGAGGCTTCCTGAGTCTCTGCTAAAAAGACATGCAAAGAGATTAGCGAAGCTGAATGGTCCCCAATGTGAAGGACCCTATCAAAGTCTGTTATAGTTCATGTACTGATGAATGAAAGCACACATTGGTTTATTCCCAAAAAATCTATTTATTTTTGTTTTTTTAATTGTAATACATTTTATTGATTATGCTATTACAGTTGTCCCATTTTTCTTCTCTCTATTCTCCTCCACCCTGTACCCCCCTCACACCATCAATCCCCCACCTTAGTTCATGTCCATGGGTCATACATATAAGTTCTTTGGCTTCTCCATTTCCCACATTATTCTTAACCTCTGCCTATTTTATACTACCATTTATGCTTCTTAATCTTTGTACCTTTTCACCCATTCTCCCCCTACCCTCTGATAATCCTCCATGTGATATCTGTTTCTGTGAATCTGTGCCTGTTCTAGTTGTTTGCTTAGCTTGTTTTTGTTTTTGTTTTTTTAGGTTTGGTTATTGATAGTTGTGTGTTTGTTATCATTTTACAGTTCATATTTTGATCTTCTTTTTCTTAAATAAATGCCTTTAACATTTCATATAATAAGGGCTTAGTGATGATGAACTCCTTTAACTTGACCTTATCTGGGAAGCACTTTATCTGCCCTTCCATTCTAAATGATAGCTTCGCTGGATAGAGCAATCTTGGATGTACGTCCTTGCTTTTCATGACTTCAAATATTTCTTTCCAGCCCCTTCTTGCCTGCAAGGTCTCTTTTGAGAAATCAGCTGACAGTCTTATGGGCACTCCTTTGTAGGTAACTCTCTCCTTTTCTCTTGCTGCTTTTAAGATTCTCTCCTTATCTTTAATCTTGGCAAATGTAATTATGGTGTGCCTTGGTGTGTGCCTCCTTGGGTCCAACTTCTTTGGGACTCTCTGAGCTTCCTGAAATTCCTGGAAGTCTATTTCCTTTGCCACATTAGGGAAGTTCTCCTTCGTTACATTTTCAAATATGTTTTTAATCTCTTGCTCTTCCTTTTCTCCTCCTGGCACCCCTATGATTTGGATTTTGGAACATTTAAAGTTGTCCCAGAGGTTCCTAAACTTCTCTTCATTTTTTTGAATTCTCATTTCTTCATTCTGTCCTGGCTGAATATTTATTTCTTCCTTCTGCTCCAAACCATTGATTTGAGTCCCAGTTTCCTTCCCTTCACTGTTGGTTCCCTTTACATTTTCCTTTATTTCACTTTTCATAGGTTCACTTTTCCCTCTATTTTGCGATCATATTCAACCATTTCTGTGAGCATCCTGATTACCAGTGTTTTGAACTCTGCATCTGATAGGTTGGCTATCTCTTCATCATTTAGTTGTATTTTTTCTGGAGCTTTGTTCTGTTCTTTCATCTGGGCCATATTTTTTGTCTCAGCCTGCCTGTTATGTAGTAAGGGGCAGAGCCTTAGGTATTCACAGGGTGGGGCAACCCACTTCTCTGTGTTGTGGTTTTGTGGGGGGGAGAGGTTGGAGAGGGAACAATGCCACTTGCTGGACTCTCAGTGGACTTTCAGTCACTTATCTTGCTACCCACAAGCAAAATAGGCCTTTCTGGTGCTGATTCCCAGGTAGGTGGGTTTATGTACCTTCTAAGACTCTATGGGTCTCTCCAAGGAACTCTACTGTGAGGCTGGGAGTTTCTCCCACTGCCTTAACCCCCACCAATTTTTACAGTCAGAGGTTTTGAGGCTTTATTTCCCTATTCTGGAACCCTGGGTTGCGAGGTCTGTCTCACTCCTTAGTTGTTCCTCCCAGTTTATCTGCATGCAAATGTGGGACCAGCTGGTCCAACAGCTGCTGCCTCGCTCAACCTGGTCATCCAGCCCCACCTTGCCACTCATCCTCTCCACCTCAGCTGCCCATCAGCACACTTCCTTCTGGTCAGGGTGAATATTTCTTCTTTAACTCCTTGGTTGTTGGACTTCCATATAGTTCAATTTTCTGGCAGTTCTGGTTATTTTTTGTTTTTACATTTGTGGTTGTCCTTCTTTTGGTTGTTCAAAGAGGCAAAGTGTATCTACCTATGTCTCCATCTTGGCCCGAAGTCCTCTGTCTATTTTTTTTATTAGACTGTGAACTCCTAGAAAAAAGAGATGGTCTGGTTTGTCTTTATATCTCTACAATATAGCTAAGAACTCTGCATCTAGTAAGTGCATGATAGCTCTTTTATAAATGAACAAATGATTGGAACCACAGAGCAAAATTTACTGTATATTGTATCTAAAGATGTAAAATATGTTACATTAAGGAGAAATTAATTTTAATATCATTCCTTATTATATTCAGAAATAAACTGATCCTTAATAGATGGGGGTACCCATGTGCACCAAAGCCTCTAGACTCAAGTTTCCCTTAAAAGCTATTTTATGATTATGTCTTATAACAGAGAGCTTTTGCCAGGCAAATGGTTAATTAGTGTGCAATGAAAGTAGCTAAAATAGTTCATTGGCCCAGGTCTCATCTCAGGACTTATAGAATTCTCTTAATGGCAGGTAGTCAAATCAAGTAACTCTGTTATATGGTTTTGTATAACCACTAAAAGTGGTTACTTAGAAATAATGAATTAGCCTCTAGGAGAAGTCAGAACACTTCAAAATTATTCCTCAAATTCTGACCCATATCTCCCAAATACAATATTCTTGTAGATAATCTTAAGAATATATGGTTGATGATGGTAATTATATATAGAAAATAAAAATAATGACATGGCAAATTTTAAAATAGTCTTCAAGTCGTAAAGCAACTAGTAAAGTGATGTTTGCTGGAGCTTAGAGGCAGAAACTTAGAACAACTGCCAAGGTCACGGCCCGGGAGTCAGCAGGACGTCTAGGGCTCCCGGTCTCTCGTGGCTTCCAGAGAGGCCCAGAACCAGGGCAGGAGTAAAGAGGACACTCACATAGATCCATGGGAGTGTTCATAACACATTTAATGGACTTATATGACATAGTAACATTCATCTTGGATTTGGCAAAACTCAAACCGGCAAGGGGCAGGACTTCCATTTGTAAATACCATAGAGTAAATCTGTAGTCAGAGCCCAGCAACTCTGTTTTCCAATGTGAACTTGAGTTAGTTAACTAATCTGTAAAATGTCTTTACTAATACCCACCTTACAGGACTGCTTTAGGTATTTACATGGTATGTAAAGGGGTTTCACATACCATGATATGAATGACAGTTATTATCATTGTTATGCAGATGTAGTACAAAGGCAATCTGGTTGGATTAGTGGCATGGCAGAATAGAAATGTTGTACCCCACTCCAGGCTTTCACTGAAATAAACTAGACAACCAGGATTTTGGCAAAAATGATAGAACTATCAAATTAAAGGGTTAAAACTAATCAGATATCCTCTATAAATATTGTAATAGCCATAAAATCTCTCAGGACTAACTGTAATGTTTGAGCTATCTGATTTTTCAGATTGTATATAGATAGGCTTCCAGAACTGCAGGGCAATTAACTTTTTAAATTAACTTTTTAGCAAGTCTGTACTTCTAAAAGTCTATCATCTACTTTAAGGCACCAGGTTAAGCACAAAGGCTCCAGGGCGGCTTCTCAATCTGTGACTTCCTTGCTATTTTAGTCTTTCTACTTCCATAGAAATCTTGGCAATACGCAGATGAGAGATCACAAGAAAATAACTTTAGTCCTTGTGTGTAATTATAACTCTAAATACAAGGAGCACTTGTTTTCATTAATGTAAGCAAAAAAGCTTTTGTGGAGACACTAAATTATGACCACCTTTTAAATGACATTTTTTAAATGTGCAAAATAAACAGGGTGTGGTAGGTTGGAAAAGAATTTTTTGATCATCTAAAAATTTACCGCAAATTTTTTGGAGTATTTATCTAAGGATAGAAAGTTCTCTTGGATACTTAACCAAGGGCCTAGCACATAGTGTCTAATTAATAAGAAAATGTTGAATAAAAAGAAGAAAGGAAAGAAGTAAAAGGGTAGGGAATGAAGGAAGCAAGAAAAAAAGGAAAGAAAAATGAGAGGAGGGAGAAAAGAATGAAATATAGAAGAAAAAGGAGTAAAGAAAGGAGAAAGAATGAACAAGGGAAAGAATTAGAAAAAGAAAGAGTAAAGAATAAAAGAAGAGAGAGGAAGGAAGGGAGGGAGGGAGGGAGGGGGAGGGGGGAGAGAGGCAAGACATAGAGATGGAGGGATGAAGGAAAAAAGAAGAAGAAAGAAAAGGAGCAAGGAAAAATTCCTATCACATAGAATGTTAAAGAAATGCAATCTTACATAATCTATCAAGAAAGGTAGTTTGAACCCAATTATAAAATGACCAGGCAAACTTAATTTCTCTCACTCCGGTCAATCTAACATCACTCAGAATCAAAGCAGGGCATTTGACATGGTCTTTTTGATCTGTTTCTACATACCTAGATCTGTGAATGCAGTGAACATTCTTTCACTTATCCCATCCTGAGCTTCAACCAGTTTCTTCCTCCCACTCTTCCCTTCACTCCCTCCTTGCCCTACCTCTCACTCCATACTGGCTTTTACCCAATACCTGAGTCTTAATGCATTCTGAAGCGTTCCCTTGTCTCTGAGCCTCAGGGAAATATTGATGACGTGATCAGCTGGCATGAGAATGTGAATGAATCCCATTGCTTAGTAAAACTTTGATGTTGAAGAATGTCTAAAAAATAACTATGGCAAACTGTCTTGGCATCAAAATACTCACCTCCCCAAATGGCAGCATTAAATTGGCTCTATCCAACTGTCTTGTATGTACTATTGCTTTCTCCAGGGATCATGTTTTACCATCGATGCCCCACAAAAGCTACTAAGTCAATCTTTCATCATAGTTTGAGGGAGGCCCTGCTCATTTCTAATTGGTTTTCTCTTGATCAATAATTCTAGACTACTTCCAATGTAATCAGGCATTTGGCTCACAGAAGCTAATATTTACTTTACTAGATCGGAGCAGTTGAGGGCTGGTGGTGGTTATTGTTTTTTATCATGAAATAAAGAATGCACTATTCCCTCTTATGGGCTCTTACTTCACACAAATGTACCTTCATCTGAAGTCTTGAAAAGAAACCGTTGACCTTATTATAATAGACCTGCCAAGATACCTAACTGATGAGTTACACACGGTTCCCATCCTACGTCCCTCAACCCTTCTCTCTACTGGGCCCCATTCACCAGCTGTTGTCCCCAGTTGTCTCCTGTTGATGGTCTTTCCTAATTTCCAGATTCCCTGATCTTTCTTTAACCAGTCAGTGTTGCCCTGTCAGCTCTTTGCTAATCTCCTCTGATGCACATTGACATGCCCTTCCTTCATCGTTTCTACATTCTTTGATCTCCTCTTTATCTCTATTTCTATACCTATGAGCATATAAGCCCAACGCCATTCTTTCTACCTACTTTCCCCTCCTGATCCCTGAATTTCCATTTCTCTGAAATCTTTCTGTATTTTCCTGGGCATTTAAGTAGCCGATCGATGTCTCTTCTTCTCCTGGTTTATTCATCATATTTACTTCATTTTCACTTCCATTTAAGTTTTCATTTGTACAACAAAATGTATTGATTGCCTATGATGTACAGAAGCCTACCTATGAAATTTCCATATCAATTATATCAACAACAGATTCCTATGCATCATTCATATCTAAACTTGACATTTCTTGATATACAAATGTTTTGTGGATATGTGGTCAAAGTTATAGGAAGAAAGCCCTTGTCACTGTTACAACAGATATTCCAATTCACTATACCACAGCTCTGTTAACAGAGCAAATACATCACAAATGTGGGAACTGTGAAATATGCACAGCTGTTTGCTGAAGGAATGAGCAATATCTGGGGAGATGAGAGGGGAAATTTTAGCTTGAACTGAGTAGCCACAAATTCTTTCAGAAGTACCACTGCCCTACAGTAGACTTTAAAGGTCAAAACAGTTAGAAAAATAATTAACATCATACCTTTATTTCATTATAAATTACCTAAATCTATGACAGGTAGATTGCATTTTAATTTCCAGTCATGCAGGTCCTCTGAACATTGTGGAGGACGATTTTTAATAAAAGGTTTAAGGATAAAGGGAAACAAGCAGAACAAGAGAAAAAGAATCCTGGCAACCTGGTCATGGGTTTTATGCAGAAAGATCTTTATTTTGGATTGTGCTGTGTTGACTTGTATGATAAATTTAGTTTATGATCGTCTCAGTTCAGGTTTTCATTCTCTCTTAAAGAACGTGCAGCAGCTAAGCTAATTGCTTTTACAATTTAAGAAGAGGAATGTTTAAGCCAGATCTCTTCCTCAAATTAACTCTGAACTCCAAAAAACACAAAGCACGAAAAATAAAATCCCACTTCACCAAAAGGACAATTTGGGGTGTATGAAGAAACAGTTTATATTTTGCTGAGTTCGGAGAAGATTCGTTTAGAGGGAGACTACGAAATCAAGTAGCGAACCAGCGACTTAGTTAAATTGCCGGCCAGAGGACAAAGCCTGATCCCCCTACAGCTCTCATCCTCTGCGTCCCTCACCCACTATCTCAGAACACCCGCCAGGTCATCTGTGGAAGTGCTACAGTGCCATCTACAGGACTGTCACACCCAGCACGACATCCTGGGTCAGGTCACACCACCCAGTGTGACTCGCACTTTGTGTGCTATCTGCCCCCCGAAGACTATTTTTCACTAAGAGTAATCACTCTAACTGTGAAAAGTCCAGCATGTAGTTTGATTAACATCAGCAATAAACAAACTAAGTCTTAATGGGTACATTTCCTCCTTAGAGGGGGAGCTGTTTTTAAACCTAAAAGACTTCCTAAAATAAATAAATACATCAGTAGTACATCTACTGTATTCTTCACTGTCAAAGTACAATTATTCAAGTAATGAGCACTTAACTAGGAGCCGATTTTCCCTAACCTTAGTTTCTAAAATACTCTCCAAATTAACAAGTTAATTTTCTTTCAAGATTATAGAAAGCATGTGTGTAGGATTGCTTTTAAAAGACACACACACACACACTTGGACAAAACCAAGGTTGGGAGAGCAGGGGAGGGAGGTGGGGATGGCTGGGGTGAGGGAGTGGTTGGGGGGTGGTGGTAAACGCAGACAACTGTACTTGAACAACAATAAAATAATTTTTAAAAAATAAATAGACCCAAGTGCTTCTAAGGGGTGCTGCCTATGAAGAAAGCATTTCAAAAAAGGAAGGTAAGGGATGCAAAGAGTTTTAGAGATGATAGATCCTTCTCACACAAAGCATGAATTTTTAGCTAAAAATTTGCAACTTTTCCAAGCACATTAAAAATTAACTGAAGCTCTGACCAGGGTGGCTCAGTTGGTTGGGCATCACCCCACGAAACATAAGTTCACTGGTTTGATTTCTGGTCAGGGCACATGCCTGGGCTGCAGGTTCGGTCCCTGGTTGTGGTGAGTATGAGAGGTGACCAATCCATGTTCCTCTCTCACATCAATTTTCTCCCCTCTCTTTCTCCTTCCCTTTTCCTCTCTCTAAAAATAAATAAATAAAATCTTTAAAAATTACAAAAAAGCACACACACATATATTTGGTATTTGAAATATGATTAGAGGTTCCTATGGCTACAGCTCAGCCTAACCCAAGGAAGTTTACATACAGTTAGTCCCCAAATAATGATTTGGGGGGTGATGCCTAATGTAGAGCACCGCCAAGTTATTCTAGAGTTGAGCCTCCCACAAAGATATGCCCAGAACTTATTCCTGTGACTCCCTCAGACAGAGCAGGACAAACCTTTTCTGGGCAGCCGAAGACGGCCGGGGAGCACACAGAAGCTCAGCACCAAACGAAACCCTAACTCTGGGGCTGGGTAGCTGGCACTGTCTCTGCTCAGTGGAAAGTCTGTGCGCGCGGTTTGATAACCCAGACAGCGGTATGCCAAATGGTTTCACATCCTCTTCTTTTTTCTCCGCACAGACAGATGCTGCACGGACAAGGGTTTTAAAACATTTCAGAAGCGTGCTTCAAAGGATGTAGAGGGCGCTGAAAACGGGAGATTTCTTTCCCTGCCGTCTGGCTCATCAGCTGCAGTATGCAATGCTGACTTATTGAAAACGATATAAAAATCAGGATAATTAGAGTTCATGTCTACTTGAAACAAGAGCCTGAAATTTTCACTGAATTTCCACAAGTTAGAGGAAAATCGACTTAATATTTTCTCATCCTGAAATTTCTCGCTCATTCCACAAGGGTCCATCTTCTCAGCCGGGTGGGGTGGGGGGAGCCCCGAAAGGGCTGGTGTCTTGGAAGTTTATTGCTGCTGCTGCCTGCCTTCATCTTTCTTACCTGTTTCATCTCTCTTATTTTTTAATTTGCTTTATCCTGCTCTATTGTTTGGATTTTTGAAAGGAATTCTAAATCCATTTTAGAGTAAATGAGAATAAAAATAAATAGGTATATTAATTTTACTGCTGCAGGTCATGACCATCCTTACACTTGTCCCTCAATCTCTCTCTGGCAGCCTTCTTGTTTGTCCAAACGGACAAAACCACACATGTCAATCACGAATCCGGCCACGCCCCTAACTGACCCCTGTGGTTCAGTGTTCAGCTTCCCCTGCCCAGGCGAAAGGCCAGTGTGCAGCTGGCTCACTGCAGCCCCCGTGCAAGGGGCTTTAGCGGGACTTTCGGAAACAGTCTCTTCACCCGTGTATTACTTTCCTGGGGCTGACAAAACCGATGACCACAAACTGGGTGGCTTATAGCAATGGGGATTTATTCTCTCACCGTCCTGGAGGTAGACATCTGAAATCACGGTGTCTATAGGGCCACGGTCTCTCTGAAGTCCCTAGGAGAGGACCCTTCAACACCCCTTCTGACTGCTGGTGTTGCCCTGGGGCTCTTCGATTACAGAGGCACCACTCCAGTCTCCGCCGCGCTGTCTTCACGGGACCTCCTGCCCGTGTCTGTCTTCACTTGGCATTCTCCTCTCTGTGCCTGTATCCAATCTCCTCTTCTTAGAGGAACACCAGTCATTGGATTAGAGTTTACCCTAATTTAGTATGGCCTCATTTTAACTTGATTACATACACAAAGTCCTACTTCCAAATAAGGTCACGTGTTGAGGTGCCATACAGATATGAATTCTAGGGGGCCACTGTTCCACCCAGCGCAATGTGTAAATCTGGAATAATAGTGCCTACCTCAGAGAGCTGTTGACAAGTACACAGGGCTACATGTGGCAATACCGTGCACAAATTAAATGGTAGCTCTTATGAAAATCCAACCATACCTTCACTTGTCATAACCTTGTCCACAGCGATGAATGTTCTAGAAGGAGCCCAAATTCAAATAGTCTTTTGGGGGATTTTTTGTTGTATGCATTTCTTTTTAAAGAAAGCTTTATTGGTTCCCTTTTAATATTTTGCATATTTTTCTAAAAATCATCAATGTACTATATTATCATATACGAGGGGGGATCCAAGAAGAATTTATTTATTAAAATTGTGTGTTTATTTTTGCATGTTTAAACTTCAGTCACCTTCAAAGTACTCTCCATTTGATTCAATACTCCTATCGAGGCATTTTTTCCACTGCTCACAACAGTTTTGAGCTTATCAATTTGGATGCCGTTTCCTGCTTCTGCCGTTTTTTGTTTCACCTCCTCCACACCGGCAAAATGTTTCCCTTTGAGGACTTTTTCATCCAGGGAAACAAAAAAGGTCACCCAGGGACGAGATCAGGTGAATGGAGAGTGTGGGGCATGAGGATCACGCCGTTTTTTGTTGTTGTTTTTTTGGTCAAAAACTGCTGAACACTCAGCTCAGTGTGGGCAGGTGCGCTCATAAATCACCCACCATGAAACGGGCAGACATGCTGAAAGTGTCTTCAGAACAATTCACTGAAGCTCAACGCAGCCTCTCATAGCAACACCAGCTGGTACACTGATACAGATGGGTTCCTAGAACACTCACCTAGCGGGGGAAGCCTGTACTACCAGAGGCCCACCCTCCAAAAGATTATTTCAGAGTTATTTGGGTCTCCCCACATATTAAGCAAAATAGTTCTCTACAGAAGACAAGAAACTGCACTAATCATCGCTACTCATGGTGGGAGAGTAGGCGGGGCAGAGGTGCGGGACAGGGACGTTATGTTGCCAGATACTAGTTAGAGGCACCTGCTATGGGACCTAACAGCTCTTGCAGGTTGGCTGCCCTGGGCCCTCTTCAGAATTCCATCCACCCACCTCCTTCTCATCCTTTTCCTATTGTTTCAGGAGACTGTGAGTGGTGTCCTTCCTCCCACAATAATCCAGAGAAGCCAGTGAAAGCTTAAAGTAGATAAGGCAAAGCTAACATGAAAAGACATGTTCAGATACAATTCAAAGCAATACCAAGTAATTATTTGACTTGAGCAGACTCAAAGCACAGCCTCCACTGAGAGGCAGAGAAAGATGAGATTATTCTATCCATTTGATGTTCTTGTTAACCTAATAGCCTTTCTCAACATCACTTGTGCTCCAGGGACATTTGGCATGGAATGAATCCTGGATGCTACGCTCTTGCCACATTTAAAAGGAACCAGCTCCAGGTTTATCATGGTTCAGCAACAATTCTAGTTTTAAAATATTTCAATATGTTCCTTTTCTACCGTTAGGTGTGTACAGGCTTCACTAGATGATCATAAGTACCCTCTGCATTCAGTTCATGGCAATGCCTACCCATTCTCTCATTCTGTAAGCCACTCCTGGGATTTCTGGTTCAGAGCACAGGGACAGCAACCCAGGAGCATGTGCTGGTGCGTGTTACCAACATGCCCACAGGTGCACGGGCCCTGCAGAGAACCTTTGTAAACAAGGTCTCTTCCCACCACGTGCTTGTCCTCTGCATCAGGGTGTACATGTGGCAGGGACACATGTGTCCCTCTTTTACAGGGAAAATTCAGACCCAAGAGTTGGCATTTTCCTCTCTACGTGGCAATGGAAGAGTCACTTAAAGTTAACACATCCTTGTTATTTCAGCCATAACCAGGAAGGAGCAGGTAATATTGGGTTTTATAATTAAGAAGTGGTAGGATTAGTTGCCTCAAGAGGAAAGACAGTCTTTCTTTCTGGAGGAGATGGCTATGTTGTCTCTAAGAGAAACTAATGCTCACTCCAGTGAGCAGCATCGCCTCTTAAAAAAAAAACTGAAATGATTCAGCCTCTCGGCTCTGGTCAATGAGAAAACCAAGATGGAACTGGAATACTTCACTCTGAAGCTAAGGAAAGTTCAGCTAATTCAGCTGCAGGTCCCCATGAACACTGGTAGTTGCTGAGAGGTGTAGTATTCTAGGTGGTTAGGAAAAGCCAGGTTGCAATCAGGAAGTATTTTGATGTAAGCATTTCTGGAAAATTGCCTAAGACAATCTAAAGAAATTCCAGTTCTCCGAGTCTCTGATAATTAGTGGTGAATTCATTTCCTGTCCATTTATCTACTTTTTGATTTACAATTTTGTCTTCTTTAAAAAAAAAAAACCCTCAAAACAGAACACACTACAGGCCCCCACAAGGCTGGATACCCCTTGATTCTCACTCAGGGGATGAAAGTATCCACCCCCTTCTCTGGAATCAGCAGCTAGCAGAGGCCAACAACCATGGCCAGAGGGTGGACAGCACAAGGAAGTGAACTTTGTCCTACTTTCAGGTGCAGCAGACTTTCCCAAAGGAGGGGTTGAAGCATCTGACTATAGACCACATAAAAAGATACTGTTTGTAAAGAAGGAGGCAGCTGAAGAGAGTAGGCATTCACCCACACACTCTTCTTTCAAAAGTCTTGAACTGCAGGCCCTGTCTTCAGATGGGCCAATAGTAAGGTAAAGCTGTTCCTTTCACACTCTTTACCTCTCCAACTGACCCTTCATTAAGAAGCTGTGAACTTCCACCACAGGACCCTGGGTGAACCGGGAGGTTCTTGGGAAGGGTGCTAATCACTCCTGAGCTGGTGCGAGGGCTTTCGGTGAACTTGGGCTTGGGAAACCATTCTCTGGTGGATTCCTAAACAGATTTGTCATCAGTTTGGGCCACAGTGAAAGGCTTTGATGGCTCTGTAGCCAAGAAAATCCCAAAGCAAGAGAAAGATGAAGAATAAATTCCTATTCTTCATCCTCTCAAACATGCTGACAATAATCGATTTCTTTTGAAATTAAAAATGGAGCTCTGCCACACCTGGGTTGCCCATCTGCATGACTGGGGGACATGCTCTGCCTGTTTCAGACCCAGGAAAACAGGACAGTAAAAACCATCTAAAATGTAAATTACGGCCCAGGTGGAGATGACGGTATCTTGTGGAAGACGGAATGTGGGCTTTGCTCTACAAGATGACTGTAAACATTGGGACTACTTATTGTAAAAATAAATAGGTTTTTCCCAACAATGGGTCTTTATAAATGTATATGCCAATTCTCCTAGGAGTACAGTGCTGCTAAAAGCAGAAACACTGATTATATTAGGAGTCCAAGCATCTTCATGAGGGAAATATATGTACATTACACTATTTAAAGTCCTAAGATATTTCAGGGGGAGGAAGTTGAGTAATGATGCTAAGGCCCAGTATGGAAAGAAAGAGGGAGACATTCCCAGAGAAACAGGAGGACGGATTGAGTGGTCAGACCAATTGAAACATTTATTATATTAGGGTTTTTTAAATGGCCTTGGTTTATTCATTTTTCTATCTCCCATAAAATCCTTTAAAACATCCTACACAGTGTGCAACCTTACTAGATGTTCATTGAATGAAGACTGTATTTAGCCATGTATAATGTGCACTTTTTTGCCCAAATTTTTTAAGGAAAAAATAAGGATATGCATTAACATAGTTACATACAATGATTACATGCCTGGGTATAGTAATAACAATCCCGTATATAATGCACACAAAACATGGTCATCCATTATACGGGAAAAAGGGTATAACAATTAGTTGTAACTGAAATTTTTAGTAGTATTTCAACACCATCCTCACGCAAAAGGCTTCTCAAGATAGTTCCTGCCCTGGAAAAGCTGGTAGGGGGTCGGGAGAGTCTGCTGCCAAGAAAACAAGGTTTCTGCCATGTAATTCTGTAAGTAAAGTGACTAGTTCACAATACATGCAAACGTTAACTTCCTTCCGCTCACCTCCTCACTCGCTCTGCCTAAACAGTTCCAGTGATGAGAGGAGCTCACTCTCACATTTATTCTATAGAATACAATAATAAGTCCATTCTATTTTCTAACAGCTCTATTTGTTGGAAAAGTCTTCCCTATATTGACCCAAACCTGCATTCTTATAACTTTTGTCTGAAGTGTGTCATCCCCCCTGGGATGAATTAAAAAAACTTTGTTCTTTTCCAAGATGGCAGCTTCTCCTTCCATAGGAGAAGCTCTGACAGACTTCCCAAATTATGGGCTGTACTGGATGCCCTCTTTGAACAGTCCTGGCATTCTCCTTTTAAACATGTGTTACTCCAAACTAAATACAATCTCTGAAAATGGTCTCTGGTGTAATACAGACTGCCAAATGACTATTTCTTCCCTTGACCTGAGCACACTCTAATTATTTAATCAAAGCGTCTCTCGATTTCCTCAGCAACTTGGGCAGCCATCACAGGAGACCCTGGAACAGCACAGGGGCAGAAGAGGGGCAGTGAAGCCAAGCCTTGTGGATTAGTCACTAACCAGGCTGAAGCAGGCCACGAAAAGCTTCAGCAATCAAAGGTGGAACGGCTGTGACTCAGAGCAAAGACATCGTGTAGCATTAGTTGTAGTAACAAAGACTCCAAGCAACAGACTTCTTACTCTAAAGGCTGTAGGGGAACCGAAAATAAACATTACACTCAATAAACCTCCCCTGCCCCTATCCCCTCGGTGACCCAAACCAAAGGACCACAAGCTCTCTCCCAGGCTCTGTGTAGACATGGTCCCATTCACAGGAAACTTATGGTCAAGTGATGGTAAACAAGTAAGTGAACAAATAAGTAGTTGGTTACAAACTGGGATGAGGACTAAGGACAATAATAGACTGTAACAACAAGAGGATGAAAGGGACCTACTTTAAGTGTGGATGATGAGAAAGGGTGTGTCTGAGGTGATATTTCAGTTTTGATTCCTGGTGGAGAGAAAGAACTAGCCAGGCAAAGAGTAGATGGGAAGAGGTGCTGGGAGCAAAGGGCATGGTGGATTCAAAAGTCCTGAGGGAGGAAAAGCTGGTGTGTTTGAAGGAGTTGAAAGGACGTCTGTGAGACTGGAGCTCAGCGAATGAGAGGGAGCAGGCAGAAGACGGGGTGAGGATGGGAGCAGGGGCAGATGGGCAGGCCCCAGATCTCTCAAGCCCCGGGCAGCTGCAGCAGGGAGAACGGGCGCTGGAGAGCAAGTGCTATAAAAATCGTTTGAAGAGCCTTAAGCAGAAGAGGAGGAGGATCCGATCTGGGTTTTAAAAAGATAACCATAGCTACTCTATGAAGGAGAAGCTGGAGGAAACAAGACAGGAAGTGCGGGATTGATTTAGAGTCTGTTACAGGTCAGGCGAGATGGGTGGCAGCTCAGACACCGATGTCGAAGCCAGAAAAGATGCACAGATTTGGAAAGCACTCTGCTTACCAGGATGTCATCAGAACTTCAGCTCTTCTGATTCAGGCACCACACGTACACCGAGGAGTTCCTGAAATGCGGTCCCCAGACAAAGAGCATCAGCATCTCCTGGGAAGTTGTCAAAAGTGCACATCTCCAGGTCCGCTGCAGACTCACTGAACCAGAAGCTCTGTGGGGAGAGGGGGAAGGAGGGAGGTACAGCAATCTAAGAAGCCTTCCAGGTGCTTCTGATGCACCTGAAGTTTGAGAGCCACCCACTGACCTACAGAAATTTATTAACTTGGAACTTTCTAAATACAATGAAAGGTGTAAAAAGTTATTAAGGCAATACTATGGAAGTAAAATACATTTGCTATATTGTTCATAAAACCTAAATTAGTAGGTTTTATCACTAATCTAGGCTTTACTAATGGTAGGCTGCAAATATCATAGTAGTATTCTGAAATCAAATTCTAGTTCCTATGTACCAGAACTTGTATGAAAACCTTGCCTATTAAAGTGAAGAGAACCCTCTCCTAGTCCTGATGGAACATTTTTTTAAATCCTTATATTATTCCAATTATGCTGCTACTTTTGTGTTTTGAGGATGCTTCGCGTTCGGATGGGTGCATCCTTGTATCCAGTTCTCAGTCTCGAATGTCTTCATAGAGATTTGTTCAAATACAGCCTGTGTTCAGGTCCCATGAGGATTTCTCCTTCCAGTGTACTCTGAGCAGTGTCAGTTGCCGGCTTCATTAATCACGGGGAATGAGTTTTTCAGTTTGCTTTGGTGCTCTCTCTGATCTGGGAAAACGGAGAAGTTTGATGTATTCCATTGGATAGAAAAAGTCACTCCCTGCCTTGGGTGTAAGGTAACAGTGGCTGTCCCCTGCGTGCGGTGTCACGGCACGTCCTTTGGCCATTAAACAGCCCCTTGGAAGCACTGGTTCAAGGCTGTCACTATTATACTGTTGTACAACGTTATTGGTTGGGCTAATTTTTAGTAATTAGCATAGATTATTAATAAGTACACATTTGTAGCATTACCCAAAGAGTAATAATTTGAGTTTCAAGTTTGTAGTTTGGCTTTGAAAAAGGAAAGTACATTGGGATGGATCCCAGAAGCCTGGACTTAAGGCAAAGTACAGAGCTTCTGGAGTGTGCAGATCCCTGGAAAGAATCAAACACGTACCTTCCCTACTAGGAATTTCAGGTCTAGAATAGTGCCCAGAACATTAGTAAGTCCTGAAATGTAACTACTTAGCCTTGAAAAGGAATGAAATTCTGATACATGCCACAACATGGATGAATCTGGAAAACATCCTGTTAAGTGAAATAAGCCAGCCTCAAAAGAACAAGTACCGTGTGATTTCACTTACAATCGTGTATCTAGAACAGGCAAATTCATAGAGACAGAAAGCAGAATAGAGGGTAACAGAGTATCGGGGGAGGGGAACAGGGAGTCAGTGTTGACTGGCTACAGTGTTTCCACGTGGGATGATGGAATGCACCCACTTGGGGTGGTGGTGAGGGCTCCACGGCATTGTGAATACACTTGAAGCCACTGAAAGGTACTCATCACGTGGCTAAAATGGTTGTTTTGTTATATTTTACCATAATAAAAAACATATTAAAATTTGCTAAGTTCTCAGAGCATTGAATAAATTGTTGTTTACTGACACCTTCACAGGGCTCTTACAAAGAAGAAATAGCACGACATATAAATGACTGCAGATACTCATCATCATTATCATTATCATTATTGCATAACCTGAAACTGTTATGTGTACCCTCTGCATTATTGGAGGGCCTCAGAATTCAAACACAAGATGTCTGCATTTAGAAAGCAGGCTTTATTAACAATAGGGTTATGCAAATGTGGCCACAAATATTACTCATTCGTCCTTGGAACTTCCAGACCACATGTCTTTATCCATGGTCTGTCAAATGCATTGCATGTCGGTGACTAAATGAGTATATTTCACTAATCTACTTCACATGTTCATCTTAATCCTCCAAGGAAATAAAAGATGTATTGTGGAATCCCTTCATTATTTTTACAATAAGGCTAAGCAATAAAATTTAAAAGCTAAGCAGTTTCTAATTTTGGTTTATGCATTTTCTGTAAACTACAAAAATCCACTAGAGAAGAAATAATTATACTTAACAAAAACCTGCCTAGTTTTCTCAGAGACCGTTTGCCTAGCACAAGATACTCACTACTCTAGAAAGAAAACGTAACTCCTGATTCATAGCCACTAGTATACTCACCCATTCCGTTTTCCCTACCGAGATGAAATTATAAAGGGGAGAGCAATTTGCAAATGTCCTCTCTTAGCTGATTTATGTTCCCACAATGTGTGTCAAATTCTCTCAGAATTCTTTGTGTTGCCTGTGTAGGAAGACATTTAGAAAAAGGCTTTGGAATGCTTCTAATCCTCTAAATCAACAATAAAAAAATAAAGCAAAGGTCAAGGTTTTGATACACTGCTTCTAAAATACATCCCACACTGAGTAAAATGCCATGAAATCATCTGTCAGAACTGACTTTCTTCCAGAGACTACATTTCAAGAGCATGAAGAGAGCTGGAGTGGCTACTGATGGTTTTCTTAGATTCCAGTGCACCTTAATCATATTCACAGGACTGTACTTTTTCATCGCTGCAGGAGCTGACAGAATTTTGTGACAATTCTGGGAAATGCTTTCAGATGGCCCCTTCGATGAATTATGAATGTTTCATGAAGCTCTGCAGTAAGTGAAATAGCCTTGTTCTCCACAAATGCAGGGCTGATTAGGAGGTGGCGTTCCTCTGTTGCCTTGCCTTGAAATTTAACAATCTTTGCAAAGAGTTAGAAAAAATAAATTTTGATAAGGTAAATAGGCTCCAGTTCATTGTAAAAAAAATCTTTTATCTCATAAAGAATTACAATTATTTTATTTATTAGAGAAGAGTGCACAAATTTCACAACTTTTTATTTCCAGAATGTGCTTAATATGATATGAATTGATTTGTAAGTAACTCTCTTCTATCAAAAATATACAATTGATTTTCATTATTCCTTGTCTTTGTGTTGTATCAATTCACCACAAACAATGAATGAGTGACTACTGACCATTGCTCTTAGGGGAAATACAGGGTTAGGTTCCTGCAAGCAAGCCTCTGGTCATAATTTTGTCAGCCAAGCAACACAAAACCTTGTTTTATGTGTGTCTTTGTTTAAAAATACCCTGTCTAATATATATTGTTAATTCTTTAATGATCAACTCGCAGCCAACTGTATCTTATGCCTGAGTAAAGCTCATCTAAACACATACATTTCCTCCGTGAGACGCACCGCAGCCTCCTTGCATTTAAGAACACTGCCCAGCACTTTAGCACTATGGTGGTTGGGGGCCATTTTAAACACTGTGATCACCAACAAATAAAGAGAAAAAGGCAAAAAAAAATGTGGACTAAGTAGACTACAAAAAGGATGATTTTTACAATATGAAAGTTAAAACCAGAAGATAGAAGGTCACCTTGTTTGACCTCAGCTGGGAGTGTGTGCATCAGAGAACTCAAATTTTTCACTGCACTACGCCTGTCCATGAATGACCATTAAGGCACCACGAGTGTTGATTCTGGAGTTACAAATGAACTTCCGCAAGTAAGTGAATTCACAAATATGAGACCCATAAATAATAAAGACCAACTGTATTTGCATTCTTCTGATACATCTCTCAGCTTGGAGACAATTTTTCACTTCAAAACAGTGGTCAGCTGTTAGGACACCACGGAGGAAAACCCACCCAGTCGTTGTGAGATTTATGCCAATTGTTAACTTTGTTCTACCATAGTTTGCTGTGTGTGATGCTCTCCCACATACAGTGCACATCCAGGTTTTTGGCCCAAACTTTCAGGAAAAAAAATCTTTCATTTTAATTTTTTAATTCAATTTTTATTTATTTATATTCAGAAACAGAACTGGTTATCTTATTCCAGGGTACTATTTTTCATACAAGATATCGTTACTGCTTTCTAGAGTTACACTTCTAATGCATAAGCATAAGAATTAAAGACATTTATGTAGTTATTGAATTAGGACCACCCATGTATAATAAGCATCCTTATTATAAAACAAGGGGCAAAAAAATGTGCATGATACACAGCAAAATGCAGTATTTCCAGATTCACTGGTTAGCCTTATAATAAAAACTATCTTACTCATTCCCCTTGTTCTGCAGGTTCCCCAGTAGTGAATCTGGTGTTATGGCAAGACTGAAAACTCTCTGACCTGATAGCAGTTAACAGAATCTGCCCGGACTGCCCATTATACATGCTGGGGGCAGTTTCTGGTTGGAAGTGTGGACCACGGTCCAAGGCAGACTGATGGATGCAGGGCCCTCATCTTGGTGCAGGAGGGTTCTGGGAGTCACTCAGATGACCACCCAGAGAGCTAAGTTGGAAGAGTAAGGAGAAGGTGAAAAAATGAGAAAAATGAGGCAGTTGAGAGGATATACAGCAGGAAGGCAAGGGTTTGAGGGGTTTCCAGGGTAAGTTCAGCATTTAGACCACAAACAAATAGTGACGGGATTTCCATTCTCTGAGGTGTTTGTTATCAGAGTCCCAGGTTAGGGGAAGTTATTTAGAAAGAATTATGCAAATCTGGAGAGGAATATTATTTAATGAGCATTAAGTCTTGATAGTGCTTAATAGATCTCAACTGTATAACTTCAGAAAATACAATCTGTACTTTGTCAATGAGGTAACAGTTTATCACAGACAATTATAAAAATCATGTGGCCAGAATAAACATCTCTGAAATTGAAGCAGTAATCAAAAAAATCTCGGAACACAAAAGCCCTGGACTGGATGGCTTCACAGGCAAATTTTACCAAACATTCAAAGAAGAACTAACACCTATCTTTCTCAAACTATTCCAAAAAATTCAAGAAGAAGAAAGACTCCCAAACTCTTTTTACAAGGCTAGTATTATCCTAATTCCTTAACCAGGTAAAGACACAACAGAGAAAAGAAAATTACAGGCCAATATCTCTGATGAAAATAGATGCTAAAATCCTCAACAAAATATTGGCAATTCAGATCCAGCAATGCATTAAAAAGATCATACACCATGATCAAGTGGGATATATTGCGAGCATGCAAGGATGGTATAATATTCACAAATCAATAAACATAATAAATCAATACATGTAAACAAAATGAAAGACAAAAACCACATTATCACATCGATAGAAGCTGAAAAGCATTTGACAAAATCCAGCACCTATTTATTATAACAACACTCAACAAAGTGAGAATACAGAGAGCATACCTCAACATAATAAAGACCATATATGAGAAACCTACTACCAACATCATACTCAATGGTCAAAAACTAAAATTGTTTCCCTTAAGATAAGGAACAGGACAAGTGTGCCTGCTTTCACCATTCTTATTCAGCTAGAACTGAAAGTCCTAGCCACAGTGAGTTCTGCTAAAGTCCTAGCAGAAAACATAGGCAATAAATTTCAAACATCCCATGTAGCAATATTTTTCCTGATTTATCTCCTAAGGCAAGGGCAATAAAGGAAAAAAAATAAACAAATGGGACTACATCAAATTAAACAGTTTCTGCATGGTTAAAGAAACCATCATCAAAATGAAAAGGGAACTGACCATGTGGGAGGACATATTTGCCAGTGGAACATCGGGCAAGGTTTGATCTCCAAAACATATAAGAACTGATACTACTCAACACCAGGAAGACAAAACAACCCAATTAAAAAATGGACAAAGAACATGAAGACACTTCTCCAGGGAAGACATACAGATGGCTCATAGACATATGAAAAAATGCTCAACATCACCAGCCATCAGAGAGATGCAAATTAAAAGCACAATGAGATACCACCTCATACTGATCAGAATGGCCATCATTAATAAATCAACAAAAAACAAGTGCTGGCGACGATGTGGAGAAAAGGGAACTCTAGTGCACTGTTGGTGGGAATGCAGACTGGGGCAGCCACTGTGGAAAACAGTATGGAATTTCCTCAAAAAATTAAAAATGGACCTGCCTTATGACCCAGTGATTCTGCTGCTGGGAATATACCCCAAGAATCCCAAAATACCAATTCAAAAGAACTTATGCACCCCTATGTTTATAGTAGCACTACTTACAATAACTAAGTTTTGGAAACAGCCCAAGTGCCCATCAGTAGATGAGTGGATTAAAAACTGTGGTACACTTACACAATGGAATACTACACAGGAGAAAGAAAAAAGGAACTCCTACCTTTTACAACAGCATGGATGGAACTGGAGACTATTATGCTAAGTGAAATTAGCCAGTAAGCAAAAGACAAATACCATATGACCACACTTGTGACTGGAATCTAGTGAACAAAATAAACTAATGAGAAAAATAGAACCAGAGACATGGAAACATGGCACAGACTGATAGCTGTAGGGGGGAAGGGGGAAAGGGGGTAATGGTGGAAGGAAGGGGAAGGGACTAGTCAAAGCACATGTATGAATGATACATGGACAATGAAGAGGGAAATAACCATGGGCTAAAGGAGTGTGCTGGGTGAAAGGTGTCAAAAAGAAAAAAATATTGGCACAATTCTAATAGAATAAACAATTTAAAAATTAAAAATTAGTAAGCATCTCAATCATCTGTCTCACTCTAGGCTTCTCAATCACTCTGCACAAATATATGTCTATTTTATTCCTAAATATTATCAAAAGTTGAAACTTTCAGCCATCTGTTGATGACTTATTACTGTGGTCTTATAATAATAATACAAAATAATTATCACAATAATAACCCCTAATCCATGAATTTGTTTTCATTTTCTTCACCAGAAATAAGCCTAAAAGATTTTCTTTCTAAACAAGACAGCACAGAATGGAGATAAAGTTTCTTCCTTGTTATTTTCCTAAAGCGTTCTCTAGCCTCCTCCTCAAGAGTTTTATCGTTTGATAGTTATGTGTTTATATGCTGGGTTTTCCTCCAGATCTCAGCTTTCCTAAACCCAAAGGCTGTGCTCATCTCCAGCACCCGAGTGCTGTTTGGCAGTAGGTGCTTAATGCACGCTCTGTGAAGGAATGAATGCAATCACATGCCAGATCTGCCTCCACCAACACGTGTTATCTTATCACTGACATTTTGGCTTTATTTAAATAGCAAATAAGTGGTGAGAGGCTGTAAATCCAGTGGTTTCTAAGGACTCATCCTGCTCTTAAGTTCTCTGAGCATTCACGGGAACATCAAAGTCTGCCTGGACCCTGATTAACACGACTTCACTGAGCTTCTTTTCCAGACCAGATGCATGCAAGGTGCCAATGTGAATTTTGAAGACTTCTCCCTAAATCTACTTTGACAATCCATCCTAGTCTGTTGAAAGTTTCTTCCTTTGACAGGATAATGTCCTAAAGACATCCCACTGCCCAAGGAAATTCTACCTGTCTCCAAATCATGTTATGATTTTGTATGACAATCCATGGTGGCTACTGATCCTTTTGGACCCTCTTTTTCCTGGAAGTGATTTTACAGAATTTCCAGTATCCTAAGGGCATCCCAGAGCCAGATAAGTACTCATAATATCATTATCTAAAGTACAGGAAGAGTACTTGATTTGAAGTCTGAAAACTAGGGTTCAAAGCCAAGTTTCATCAGTTTGTACAAGTCATTGGTTAAGCTTTCAGTTTCCTCATCTGTAAAATGGAAATATCTATCTTCTTTGGAGACACAAATAAAATAATGAATGTGAAAAGTCTAGATGGTCTAAAAAGTTATGCTGTTAATAGCTCTAGCCGCAGAGACCTCCTCAGTTTCATACAAGAATCAAGTTCTTTCCTACCCCAGGCCCTTTGTACCTGCTGCTCCTTTTACCTAGAACACTGTTCACTGGTTCTCTTCCTGGCTAATTCCTACTTCATTCATGTCTCTACTCAAATATCACCTCCTCGGAGATAACCAACCTGACCATTCTCACTAAAATAACATCCCATGGCCCTTCAGTCATTTTAACCAGTTTTTTAATGGTGCTCATGGGCTATATTATGCTTGTTTGTCTGTTGTCCCTCTCCCACCGGAACCCGGTCTCTTTGAGACTTCGTCCTCTGCTGTGTGCCTAAAAGCTGTAAGGACCCACACATGGTAGGTGCCCATTAAATATTTGTAGAATGAGGGAACAAATGTGCAAAGAGAAGCACAGGAATTTAAAAAAAAAGTCTACTGATGAGACATAATCAAAGCTAGAGAAGTAACAAAGGTGAACCACAAAGTATTTGGTCTGAAATGAACCCTAAACCACAATTTTAGAATTTTTTAAAGAAAGTTCCATGAAAACTTCCATAAGCATAAATTATCAACATCTCAAATTGATATGTGTATATATATATATATTAAATTATTTGAAGACAAAGAACATACTTTCATCTCTTTGTATACCCCTTTCCTATTGCCAAGCAGAGTACCTAGTGAAACTAGATTAAATGGTAGTTTATTTGTTTACAAAGACATCACTTTAATGAAATTCTCCTGAAAACTTACTAGAATATTGATCTAGTACTAATTCAGAGAAAAGATAATGGCCCCTAGACAAATTATAGACATTGTTTATGTCACAATTATATTTCTTTGTGATGTCTTGCCCAAATAAACTCAATACTTGTTAAAAATCACAGCCTAAGGTAGAAAGGAGTACTCAAGAGTCGAAATTTATGGAGGGAAAATGTCTTTCCCTCCATGGATTTCCCCTGTTTCTTTCTCTCTTTTTGCTGTCACGATTCTGCAAGCTCAGTAAAGATGATGATAAATCCGAGAAGTGCAGGTGTGACTGGAGGGGGAGGGAAGAGAACAGACTATAAGAAGGTGGAATCCACGAGAGAGTGGATGAATACAGGAGGGACTCTTTGAACCAGGAAGATCTGTACTGAGTGTGTACCTTGTCAATCACCTGTTGTAATGAAAGCCAACTGCACAAAAACCCCTATAAGAATCTCACAAGTTGTAGGAAAAAATGAAGTAGTTATTTTAGCACGTGTATACATATTGTTTATTAAAGTATTAATTATTTAATCAATTGATTCTGCATATATGTATTAAATTCTGACTGTGGACATGCCATTACCAAATCATGGAGGATTTATTATAATTTGTACTAATAATATTTGTACTATGTTTCAGAGAATGACTAAAACTATTACTCAGTTACTCACATTTGTCAATGTTTCAACAGCCAAATTTATCGATTTATTTAAACATAAGTGGAACCTAATCAACAAAACAAACAAGCAAGCAAAATAGAACCAGAGATATTGGAATAAAGAACAAACTGCAGTAACCAGACAAGAGAGGGAGGGGATAATAGGGGATAAGGGAGGCCATCAAGGAACATGTATGAAGGACATGTGGACAAAGCCAAAGGGGGTGGATTTGAGGGTAGGAGGCAGGGATAGGTGGGGCAGAGGGAGCGTGGTGGGGTGAAAATGGAGACAATTATACTTAAACAACAATTTTTAAAAAAAGAGTCCCTACTACATTTTGAGGAGTCAGTGCTGGGGACACAAAATACATGACTGGTTTTCCTTGTCCTCTAAGAACTTACACTCACACACACACACACACACATACACGCATACACACACAAGTAAATAACTGCATCTAACAAACAACAGTATGTACTGTTACTGGATTTGATTTTTATAGCTGGATGCTTGTGTTCTAGAGTACATGTATAAAAGAGCTGGGGAGCTGCCAAGGTATACTCAGGGACAGTTTCCAAAAGGATGTGCCATTTGCACCTTGAAGGACATCCTCCAAAAGGACAAACAGAAAAAGGACATTCCAGGTGGAGGGGAACGCAGAAGCTGTGGTAAGATCTCTTTGGGGTGAATGGAAAGAGTGAGAAAAAGACATCTTGTTTCAGTACTTTGAAAAAGACTAACTTCTAAGTGTTGGACCAGGTAAACGGAACTGAGGTAAATGGTAACTGCAAAATTCCCAACCTTTCTTGAAATTAGATTGGCTCTCGTGGAATGTGAGGAAGTGCTAAACTGGGCCTGATACATGAAGACACCTTGTTTCACCTTCTTTTTTTTAGCCTCAGGGCTGGCTGTCAACACCCACACTGTGGGAGCTATACTGCAGGGGGCAGGGTCTCCAGCAGCATAAGTTCCAGAATAGCTTTTAGAAACAGAGTCCCTCCCCCCACACCTCCTATGCCTGCTACCATCACCTCCATTAGACACCTCCATGTCGTCATGATAAAAAAATAAACTTATACCAAAGCACTGAGATCTGTTATAAGACTCAGCCTACCACGATGAATTCAGAAAATTGTATTTCAAGTTGCAATATAATACTAATAATTAGAGATTTACACAACCATTTGAAGAGCTAGGATATCAAGGTGAAAGAAAACCCACATCTGGCCTTCAGGGCGTTTGGATGGGCGGGAATCACAGGGAAGCTCCTGCTGCTGATCTCCCGACTGCAGCCCCGGAGGGGGTGGTTTGCAGGTGCTCTCCGAGAAGCTGCCATAAATCTCTTGTCTGCTGACTGCCCGCCTGTCTGCCTGCAGCGTCCGCCAGAGAAAAATGGCTTTTCCTTCCTTGCATCTCCCAAGTCTTAAGAAGTGCTTCTTTTTAACAGAACCTAACCCAGAACACTGCTGGAAAGGGAATTTTGAAGGTTTAATTTAGCTGCTTCCACTCTGAATGCAGAAGAGAGGTTAGAAGGTGACCTGGATGACACCAAGTTGGTAGCAGTGAGGTACAAGGAGAAGAGGAAAGGAAAGAGGAGGGAGAAGCAATCCTCTCCTTACCTCTCCAAGGGGGAGGGAATTTAAGGAATGGTGCAAGTGTCACAGAGATATCATAGTGGAGGAACTTAAAAGAAGCCTTTCAGTTACTGAAATGGTCAGTAGTGAGCAAAGGGGAAAGAGTTCAGTACCACTGTGGCGTTGGTGCCCAGCCTAATTGAGAAAAGGTTGGACACTTGGTTCAAAAACATGGAGGGAAAGAGTAAGTTTCATGTAATTAATAAAAGATGGGATTGGATCATGAATAAAGAAGATAATGATAGGTTTGGGAAAGGGAATTAAACCATATGACTGAAGAAAGATGGGATGGGATTTAGGAGAACCTTGTTTTGAAACCCAACAGGGATTTCAAGATGCATAAGAGGTGTACACATAAGCAGTGTGAGAGAGCACAGATTGTCAGGGCTGGAAAGGACCTCAGAGCATGACTAAATCAAGGTTTTCATTTTGTGAGTGAGAAAACAGAGCTCCATGTCGGCCTAGTGAATTAATTGCCAAGTTTACACGAAGAGACTAAAGTCCAGGAACTAAAGTCCAGCGAGAATCAGGGGTTGCAGCTAAACCAGACAGAGAGTATCTAGCTCTGCACGTCCACCTCCAGCCCCATGCTCCAACCAGGCGTAGGGTTGAGAAAAACTTCCTATGGCTAAAGTTAGTGGGAATAAGAGGATCAAGTTTTGGGCTACCCTGTGTCAGAGTGTCTGTTACGATCAACCTCATTGTCTTTCTCAAGATCTCCTTCCCATTTGTCTTCAGTCATACCGCTTAGTTCCCTTTCCCGAACCTACTGTTATCTTCCTCAGTTTCAACCCCATCCTCTCTTTTATTAGTAACTGGCTTACCACCACACTCATCAGAATGGCTAAAATTAATAGCACTGACAATGCCAGGTGTTTGCAAAGATATGAACTGGGTCTCCCACAGTTCTGGGTCTCCCTCTGGGTCTACTCCTAGGTGTATACCCAGAGAAATGGGTGCCTACCCACTGAAGGACGTGAACAAGGATGTCTGTGACAACTCAACTCATAATAGGACAAACATGGACACAACTTAGACCTAAATGTCCATCAGCAGTTGACTGGGTAAATGAACTGTGGAATGTTTAAATCACAGAATACTATACTGTTGGGAACCACCCTGCCTGGTATCAGAAGCTGTAACCTCGCCAAGGCTAAGGCTGAGGGAACGACCTTGGGACCGTAAGCCAGCAAGGAAACAAAAGCTTATCTCCCTGGCAGGAGCACCGCTTCTGCTCCTTTTTATTTCAACCTGCCTGGACCCCAATGCTTGGTCGGTTAGCCAATGACGGGTAAGATTCCCCAAGGGGGGAACGACCTAAGACAGGCACGATCACATGGGAGGCCCCCAAGGAAGGACTTTGGGGACTACAGCAAAAGGGGGTGATGGATTCTCAGCCCTCGGCTTTGACAAAGCCTGAGTACTCAAGGTCTGCAAGAAAATCTCCTAATCTCTAGGCTGCCTTAGTTCCCTTGCTCCACCTAAACCTGAAACAATGACAGGGTGGTGCCACCCTGTGCTGGAAAGGGCGGGTTCCCCGAGTGATCAGGCCTAAGAAAGAATATGTAAAATCCTGTGAAACCTGCTTTGTTTAGAATGCTCTCAGTTGAATGAGAAGGGTCCGTTCCGAGGAAGAAGTAAGTTTGTTCCTTAAAGTCTTTTACAGCTCTTTGACCCTGACTCAAAATAAGCCCTCAGAGTTCCTTGTTGTCTATTGTTTGATCCTTTCTTCCTGGCAACGAGTAATGAGCTTTACCTGAATTCTTATGCAAAAGAACCCAATAAAAGCCTGATCTGGCAAGAGAACAGTGCACTCTCCCCTAGGGAGGGTGGCCCAGCACACTCCCCACTAGAGAGAGTGGCCATCCCCTTACTACTTCCCCACAGGACTCGGTTGTCTCTGGGTATGTTCATTTCTCATGTGTCCACGAGCCATCCGCAGCATTCTGCAGTCACTGCAGGTCGGTGGCCGCATCACTATACGATGGTGAAAAGAAAGAATTATTGCCATATACACCCATATGGATGAATCTTACAAACATCACATTGAACACAAAGAAAGCACCTGTTGCATGATTCTGTCCATGTCAAGTTTAAGAACAGGAACTATTCCACTATGATGCGAGAAGTCACCTTTGGGAGGAAGAGGATATTTACTGAGACTGCACATGAAGGAACTCTCTGATATATTTTCATATGGGTGGTATTTGCCCAGGTTTTTTATATGTCATTTAAGGTAAGTCACTTAACATTTGGAATTTCAAATTTCTCATCTATATGATGGAATGCCAACACAATGTATTATCGCATTTGTATATTATACAAAAAGACACAAAAAGGTCTTATGAACTCAAACACCCTTATATTAATGACAATTACCTTCTGGAATGCTACTACCTTTTTATATAGTATACAGATGATATGTGGGCATTCTCAGCCTGTGTAGCAGTCTAACATTTATAATTCGGGTGACTCACAGAGTAAGGAACATAAGAGGACAGTGGCCAAGGCCCAGTTCCAAGAGAACTTTCTGTCCTCAGAAGCAATTTTCCTGTAAGACCCTGGATGGTTGACAGATAGTGTTAGTATTAGCCAGTGCTGAAGGCGGAGAGCTTCTCTTTGGCAAACTCTTGGCAGTTTCTCATAGAAGCATAAGAGACTAAGGAAAAGGTGGGGATGTGTGCAAAACTGGACATTGTGTTTCTGAGGCCATATCTCTAAGGAAAGCTCCCTGTGGTGCTGAAAAGAAAGAAAACTAGCAGCCATATACCTGCTGGTCCTGCAATACCTCTGTTTTAGAAATCCCTCCCTCCCTGTTCCATGAGCATCATCACCTGCAAGGCATCACTGTATAGCTTCCTCCTCTTCCAGGAAGACTTAGGGGACTAATTCTAGACAGTTCTGAACACTCCTTGATTCTGCCTCCTTCCAATATCTTTTATTTTCCCCTTGTAAATAGGATATTTTGTCATTGTTTGTATGACCTTTCATATGTATGCTTTGTAAACAGCCCTGTGTCTCCGCTTCTAGGAGCTTTTCCTTCCATGTTACCCTACAAAATAGTTCTAGAAAAAAGAAGTGCTCGGTTAGTGTTAGCTAGAACTCCCCCTGTCCCATAAAAGGCACAGAGTAATGATTTTATAAATGAAGAATGAACAAACGTGAATGAAGAGCACCTCACCAAATCCTGACTAAATGCCTCCCTTAGGGCCTGGAGGTCAGAATAAGAGAGATTGGTGGGCATTCAAATGAAGTATTTCATTTGTAAATTCTAGTTGACCATTCTCACTTTTCTTTAGATAACTTTAGTTAAACCAAGAGTGTTAATTTATTTTGTTCTGCCTTTTAAAAATTGTAGACACTTGCTTCAGACCTATTTTTTCATAATCTGTGCCATCCCAAGTTCCATGACAGCCATAAAGGGAAGAAGGTTCAGTAGAAAGCACACTGGGAGTCAGGAAACAGTCTCCCACCAACAGCATCAGCAGGTCTGCAAGGGAGGACCCCAAAAAACAGAATTTATAAAAAAAAAACTGTGTATTTATCCTTACATGGTTAAATTTCAGTCACCTTCAAAGTATTCTCCATCTGTTACAATACACCTGTTGAGAATTTTTTTCCCACTGCTCAAAACAGTTTCTGAGCTGGTTGACTTTGATGCCTTTTAGTGCTTCTGCTATTTTTTGTTTCACCTCTTCCATGTCAGCAAAAAATTTCCCTTTGAGGACTTTTTTCATCCAAGGAAACAAAAAATGGTCACTCTGGGCAAGATTAGGTGATTAGGTAGGGTGGGGCATGGTGGTCATGACATTTTTGGTTAAAAACTGCTGAACACTCAGCTCAGTGTGGGCAGGTGCACTCATAAATCACCCATCATGAAATGGGCAAACACGTTGATAGAGTCTTAAAAAATATTCACTGAAGCTGAAGCAGCCTCTCAGAACACCACCAGCTGGAACACTGATGGGTTCCTAGAACACTCGCCTAGTGGGAGAAGCCTGTACTACAAGGGGCCCACCCTCCAGAAGATATTTCTAGTTTTGGGGGGGCATCCTTACTTATATAACCACCACTAGCAGGATCAACAGCAGCAGAGTAACAACAATAATAATGATTGGTAATATTTATTGAGTACTTACTATGCACCTTGGCCTTGGTCCCTCAGCGAGTGCCTTACATCTCATTTGGCCATCACAAAAGTTTCCATAAAATAGCTTAAACTACCCACAACCAAATCACACAAACTTTCTGAGCTTTTGATTTTTTTTCCTGCAAAGTCAAAGTGCTGAAGCAAACAGTAACAACTTACGGCTAATTACCACATGCACTTTTAATGTGTTTTATAAATATTATTTATCATTTGAATTATCCACGTGTTACTGAATTTCATGGGAATATCCCTGAGTGTACGAAAGACTATTCTGGTGGCCAGCCACACACACAACACCTGAAAGGACACACACCGTTTCCAAAATGACTACAGCGTTATGTAGTTTCATTCACACTGTCTTCAGGTTGAGGGAAGTGGTTACATCACACAGCCTCCATAGTTCACTATCTTTCTGTGCAAACCCTTTGGCTTCTGACAAACCACCTCACCTCTCACACAGACAACCCCAATCTTGTTATTTTTTAAAAAAATAGCAAGTCTAAAATCATTAAACAAAACAAAACCTGATGCTTGCTCAAAACACTAACTGCCTATTGACTCTCACGTGTGCTCAGGAAGAGCCTTGATTCCTCTGGCCAAAGGTTTACCCACTCAATGCAGTGGGCAGGGCAGGTGGTCCAGTATGTGTGGCTGGCTTGCTGCAAATCCAGGCCTCGTATCCTTATCTCCTGACCCCAGGCACAGTGTTAATTCCACTCCACCACAAAATGCTCTCTACGGGCTGTTCCAGCTCTAAAATAGTATGATTCTTTGAGATGGCGAAATAAACATAATGGAATCGAGCAAACGAGGAACAGCACATGTAATGTGACGCTCTTCAGTTTTTGAGAATTGCCAAACTTGGTTTTCCATCCCTGCTTTACAGACACGAGGATTGAATTTGGAGCTACTGCCTGGGGTAGTGCTCGTGCCAGGGATGGTCAAGGTTCAGAACGCCTGGGATCACTTTCAGAAATTTACAACCCGGTCTCCTAGGCAAAATCTGAGAAAAACAAAAAGAAAAAGGAATTAGCATTCATTGCGTGTCCAGAATGGGCCAGGCACTCTCCTTGGCACTTAACACTAATCTCATAACAGCCTTTTAAAGCAGGCATTGTTTCCATTTTATTTATGAGAACACTGAGACACTTGGAATCTAAACCACTCATCAAAATTCACACAGCCTGTCAGTGGGAAAGCTCCATTTCAAATCCAGATGTATTTGATACAAAAGCCCGAGAACGACCTCTCTGCTGCACAGCCCAGTATGCTAAAAGCTAACAACGTTCACCAGCCTTACAGGCATGCACCTTCCCCATCTCCTTTCCCTCTCTGCCGGGAGGTGAGAGTTCAGGGCAGGTCTGCTCCGACCTGAGCAGGAGTTGGTAGCTGTGGTTGTTAGGAAGGTCCATCCAGATCAGATACCTCGATTTCAAACTGTTCCTACTTACATTTCCTAGAAAAGGGACAGCTGACCTTCTGTCGGCCTTTTATGATAAGACTGGAAATTATTGTTACAGAAGAGACATGGTGATTCATCGAACGAATATATGGTGGTGGTAAAGGTAGCCAGAGAGACACGGATTTGAGAGAATTGTCTGAGACTGAAACGGCAGGTCTCACTGATGGATGGGATGTGGAGAGTAGCACGGAGGAGTCGGAGATGACATGGCACAGGAGGTCGACGCAGGCCTCTCTGGAGACAAGAGAGGAGGCTGAGAGAAGACGGACAAATTGAGGGCAGGGAGGGCTGGGAGGCCGGCATCCAGGACCTGCCGTGGAAAACAGATCAGCGTCCTGGAGGAGGAGCAACGGAGAAGCTCGGGCAGGCGAAGGGAAAAAGCAAGGGGGAGAATGGAAAGAGAAGAGGTTGGAGAGATTGAAGGAATCGGATGATGCGGGGTCTTTAGAGCTCAGTAAGGAATTTTGAGTCTATTCCAAGGGTGATGAGAGGGGAAGTTTTAAGAACAGGAGAATATGATCTGGCGTATGTTTTAAAAGGTTGTTCCGTCTGCAAGGCGATGCTCTCTGCTCTCACTGTTGGAGTACAACTCTAACCAACTGAAAACATTTCAAGTACTCCTCTCTTGATTTATCATGCTTGTTTTCTTCATAGATCGTATCATGACTTATAGTTACACATATTTTAAATTTATTATCCATCTTCCCCACTAGGTGTAAAGTACATAAGGACAGGTTGGGTCTGTCCATTGCATGCTCACTCCCTAGTCCCGTGTCTATCATATATTGGCTGCTTAAATATTTATTAAATAAACATTTCTCTCTAAACCCCCCTGGGATAAAAAAAGGAGTCAATATCATTCTTGTCCCCCACAATCACTTCCAGACCATTGTTTGACAGCCATCTTTCAATCATCTCTCTTCTTTTTTACTTTCTTTCCTTTCTTTTTTCTCCTTTTCAGTAACAGTTTACATTCAATATTATGCTGTACTAGCTTCAGGCATACATCATAGTGGCCAGACAATCATATACTTTATAAAATAGTCCCCCTGATATTTCAAGTACCCACCCTGGCACCATACATAGTTATTACAATATCACTGACCACATTCCCCATCCTGTAATTTACATTTCTGTGACTATCCTGTAACTACCAATTCGTAGTTCTTAATCCTTCACCTTTTTTCCCCTACCCCTAACCCTCTTGTCCTCTGGCAACCATCAGTCTGTTCTCTGTATCTATGAGTCTCTTGCAATTGTGTTTGTTAATTTTGTTCTTTTGATTCCACTTATAAGTGAAATAAATCATATGGTATTTGTCTTTTTCTGTCTAACTTATTTCACTTAGCACAATACCCTCTATGTCCATCCACGCTGTCACAAACGGTGATATTTCATTCTTTTTAAATTTTATGCCATCTCCTGCTTTTCCAAGTTTCCATTTGCTATAGGCTCTTCCTCTCCCATCATAATTTTATCATTTCCATTACAGTCCCACCCTGGCAGCCAAGGAGAGTGGACTAGAATGTGCATGTGTGAACAATGGCTACCTTACCATACTAGTTAGTGGGTAGGGGGTGGGTAGATGCTGTTGAGTGAGCATGTGTACTGTGTGGCTGTAGCATTCAAAATGACTGAGGGAGTAGAGCAATGAATCTACATCAAATTTTACATTATGCTTGAACATTGCTCCATGGAAACTATTTGGATGATACAGAAGGACACAGGTATGGGCAACTGGTGATTGGCAGCTTCATCACAACAACACACCCACTCACGCATCATGTCTTGTGCAGTTTTTTTTGGTGAAACATCAAATCACCCAGGTGACTCAGCCCCACCACAGCCCAGATTTGACACCCTGGGACTTCTGGCTCTTCCCAAAACTAAAATCACCTTTGAAAGGGAAGAGATTTCAGACCACCAATGAGATTCAGGAATATATGACAGGGCAGCTGATGGCAATTGGTAGAACTGTGTGAGGTCCCAAGGTGCCTACTTTGAAGGGGACTGAGGTGTCATTGTCCTATGTGCAATATTTCTTGTATCTTATATCTTCTTTAATAAACGTCTTTATTTTTCATATTACATGGCTGAATCCTTTCTGGACAGACCCTCAAACAAATTTTTTTTAATTTTTACTATCACAACTTCTCAAAAATTTTGAAGGCAATTAAAATACCCAAGTTGAAGGATTAGAAACTAACTTGACTATTGACATGTTAATGGTGTAGACTCCAGACAGAACACAATATGTGCCCTGAAGATACCTCGTTTTCAGGAATGTGATGTTAGTAAGGAATGTGCAAAAACAATTTGCCCAGTGGCTGCTTTTCTAAAGCCTCAGAGAACACAGCTGTCAAACTGATGCAGCACATCCTGACCCTACCAAGATGACATAAAATGTAGAAGGAAAATCTCAGGAAATGGAATTGTTGCAATACAAACACTTCATTCACCAAGTTCAAGAGCAGAAACTAGGGAAGACAGCTAAACATCCAAAAGTGACTCTATTGAAAACATTTCTCACTGAGATTTGCATTAAAATCACAAAATTTTGATTTAGAGTTTCATGAATTTGGGGTTATTTTTCTTCTCACTTAGCATTATGACACATTTCCACTGACCTTTGTTTCTTGAAGTATATTAGAGATGAAATCATTTCTTCCAGATTTGCACCAATGAAATGACATCTATTTAGTTTTGCCAGCCTGGCAAATCCTACTTTTAACGAAAATTGCAACATGATTCTGATGTGTCAGTTAAGTACCACTCTGTGCACTGTGACACACAGATTTTGGATTAGGTTTCTGAACAATAATTCATCCTTTCATCTCTTCCGCTATGCCTCTGGAGATTAGCTAAAGGGACACAGTTGCTGATAAAATTTTACACTGGTAAACTTGGCTTGAAGAGCTGCTGTAAAAACCCACTGACTGTCATAAGCATTCATTCATAAGAATGCACACTACTGAGCATATGTGGGACAGGATGTTTTGCTATGCCAAAAGTGAATTTCCATGCTGTTGAATTTATGCATTTCCCGTGGCTACTCAAAGCGCTTGTCTGAATGTTCAGGCAGGAGAGAGAGCTCTCCGCAGAAAAATGCTCCTCTTCTGTTTGTGTCAAAAGGTCTGACCTGTATTCCAGACCCCATTCAGAGGTAATTTGCAGACTATGTTAGAAAATCCTCAAAAAATCCACCAGGAAAGAATACTGGATTAATTTTCACTAAGAAAAGAAAGGGCTATAAAAAGCATATTAGGAAGAGAGAAAATGGTCTTAAAATGGAAACCAAAACAGGCATTTGGGAAAGATAAATGCAACATCCTTTCACCCTCAGGAAATGAAATTTTTCTGACAGGGTCGGAGACTGTGCTTGGCAAACCTTCTTAAATTAATTACCTTCTTGACATTTTAAAGGAAGGTTTCAGATTGTAAATTTAACCCAGACAAAGCATTCTTTTTAATCTTGTCAGTATGCAAACTACTTTGCACCGCAGTCTGTGAATTATTTATCAGAGGAATGACCCCAAAGGGCGAATGGAAAAAGCAGGCATATTTGATCTCAGATTCTGCAGCTAGATGTAGTTCCTTGCTTTAGATCTGTACCTATTGCAACTACTTAACTTTTTTCTGCTTTTGATGTTTTTAATACCCTAAGCCTTCTCTGGCTCTGAGAGGAAGACATTCAGTGCCATTTTATAATGTGCTTATTAAGATGAGTAGAATATATAGCTCGGCAGGTTTTATATGGCAACCGCAGTTTGATGAGAGAAACAGCGGGCACCTTTTCAATGTACTTTTCACATCATTCTTAGACAAATACCATATTAACCTACTTGTGCCCATGTGAAATGGAGCCTGCAGAGATGGATTGTCAAGGAAATTAACTCTTCAAAATATTAATAAATTTGTGTATATACTGTTTTAAAAAAACATTGGCAGATGAGTTCAGGGCTTAAAGAAAACTGAAATTTGTAATGCCTTGAAGCTATACAATAAAGTTGGGGCTTTGTTCCAGAATTAAGTGTTCTTAGACTAAATGATTTTGGATCAAGAACACCTGTGCAATGGGACATGCTTACACATTCTAAAACATTGTATAATAGATACTGCACTAGAATGGCAGTCAGGCACGTGAAGGAATAGAGGACAGCGTTGCCTCCAAGGAAAGAGTTTGCAGAATGACAGCAAACCTCAGCTTCGCAAAACATACCCAATGGCTTAGGTCCTGGGAGACTGGATGTATGCATAGATCACGTCTTACCTGATAAGTCTTCCCATGTCCTGCTAATTCCACTTCTCAGGAAATCCTTGGCCTTCCCTTGAGAGAAAAGGGAGGAATGCAGCATTCCTATCCCTCCTCCTGCCACATGCAGTCATTTCACTTTAAACCAACATCACTGGCCCAAATCAAGAGACAAGGGTGTCCCTGGTAACAGTAACTATAAACTTGCAGCTTGCACACCTATATTTCTGCATGAGACATTCCTCCTCAAATTAAATTTTTTTTCATTTTCACCAATAACTTTATTGATTTGGATATTTTGTGTATGTTGGCTATCTCCCAGATGATATGATGTTTTTTTGAGGGGCGGTCCCTTTTGTTATTTTTTTTTCCTTAATAGAATGATTTAAAGTTCATCTGTGTTGTACCATGTGTTAAATTTCCTTCCTTATTTTTTAAATATATTTTATTGGTTATGCTATTGCAGTTGTCCTATTTTTCTCCTCCCCTTTATTCCCCTCCACCCTGTACCCCACCTTCCACCATCATCCCCCCACCTTAGTTCATGTCCATGGGTCATACATATGAGTTCTTTGGCTTCTCCATTTCCCATACTGTTCTTGACCTCACCCTGTCTATTTTGTACCTACCATTTATGCTTCTTATTCCCTATACCGTTTCCCCTCTTCTCCCCACTCATCCTTCCTACTGATAACCCTCCATGTGATCTCTATTTCTGTTATTCTGTTTCTGTTCTAGTTGTTTGCTTAGTTTATTTTTGTTTGTTTTTTTAAGTACAGTTTTTGATATTTGTAAGTTTGTTGTCATTTTACTATTCGTATTTTTGATCTTCTTCTTTTTCTTAGATAAGTCCCTTTAACATTTCATATAATAAGGGCTTGGTGATGATGAACTCCTTTAACTTGACCTTATCTAGGAAGCACTTTATCTGCCCTTCCATTCTAAATGATAGCTTTGCTGGATAGAATAATCTTAGAGGTAGGTCCTTGCCTTTCATGACTTCAAATATTTCTTTCCAGCCCCTTCTTGCCTACAAGGTCTCTTTTGAGAAATCAGCTGATAGTCTTATGGTAACTCCTTTGTAGGAGTCTGTCGCCTTTTTAACTGTCTCCTTTTCTCTTGCTGCTTTTAAGATTCTCTCTTTGTCTTTAATCTTGGTGAATATAATTGTGATGTGCCTTGGTGTGTGCTTCCTTGGGTTCAACTTCTTTGGGACTCTCTGGGCTTCCTGAACTTCCTGGAAGTCTATTTCCTTCACCAGATTAGAGAAGTTCTCCTTCATTATGTTTTCAAATGAGTTTTCAATTTCTCGTTCTTCCTCTTCTCCTTCTGGCACCCCTATGATTTGAATGTTGGAACATTTAAAGTTGTCCCAGAAGTTTGTAAGCTTCTCCTCATTTTTTTGAATTCTTGTTTTTTCATTCTGTTCTGGTTGAATGTTTATTTCTTCCTTCTACTCCAAATCATTGATTTAAGTCCCAGTTTCCATCCCTTCATTGTTGATTCCCTTTATTTCACTTTTCATAGACTTCCTTCACTTTTTCCTCTATTTTGCAACCATACTCATCCATTTCTGTGAGCGTCCTGATTACCAGTATTTTGAACTATGCATCTGATAGGTTGGTTCTCTCTTCATTACTCAGTTGTATTTTTCTCAAAGAGCTTTGTTTTTTTCATTTGGGCATTTTTTTTGTGTGGACACACCTGTTACGTAGTAAGGGGTGGAACCTTAGGTATATGCCAGGGTGGGACAACCCCTTCCCTGCCTTGGAGCACTATAGGTCAAAGAGGGGTCCAAGGGGGAACAATGCCACTTGTTCAGCCCTCTGTTGGCTTTTAGTCACTTCCTCCACTTCCCACAAGCCAATTAGGCCCTTCTGGTGCTTATTCCTGGGTTGGTGGGTTTGGGTACATTCTAGGACCCTGTGGGTCTGTCCAGTGAACTCTCCTGTGAGCCTAGGAGTTTATCCTTTAGCTTCACCGCCCACAGATTTTTTCAGTCAGAGGTTTGAGGTGGCATGGCCTGTCTCACTCCCCAGGTGTTCCTCCTAGTTCATCCACGCACAAATGTGGGACTGCCTGGTCTGCCAGCCACCACCTCACCCAACCTGGTCCTCCAGTCACTGCCTTGCCGCAAGTCCTCTCCACCCGACCCTCCATCTCTGCCCCTCCTACCAGTTTGGATAAATGTTTCTTCTTTAACTCCTTGGTTGTTGGACTTCCATGCAGTTCAATTTTCTGATAGTTCTGGTTATTTTTTTGTTTTTAAATTTGTTTTTGTCTTTCTTTTGGTTGTGCAAGGAGGCAAAGTTTATCTACCTACTCCTCTGCCTTGGCCAGAAGTTCCTGCTGAAATTAATTTTAAATAATACATGTGATAACTAAAATAAAACTAAAAAGTAGACATAATTTTTTGTTTAATTCTCAAGACTATCTGGGGCTGATTTATTCTCCTTTGAAATGTTGATTTATCATAATAGCTACCACTTACTGAGTAATTGGTCTGTTTCATGCCATTCCAACACCCTAGAAGGAAAGTCTTACTGTTCTCTCCCCATCCCCCGCCTTTTGTTTTACAGTTGAGAAAACCGAGGCTTGGAGAGAGATTAAGTCTCAAGCCAATTGTCCTGCAGCTAACAAAGCTGAGATTCAAAGTCAGGACTCCACGACCCTAAATTTCATGTCCTATGCCTCTCCAAAGGTAAGATGCGATCTTAATTTCATTTGGCTTCATGTAATTCTTCTCTTTACATACACTGAAATCTAGTAGAAATGTGGTAAACTTAACACACTTCCCTGAATAGAAAGCTGTGCTTTATAGGGTTTTTTTTAATTATCTAGGGATTTTTCAAGCATTTATTCATATCTTAACAAGCTATCTTCTGAAGAAACTGTAGTGTGCAGTTTGCTTAAACCAAACAAACTAAAGACAAAATACATTTGAGTTTCAGTGTGTTTTCTAGAAGAATTGGGTAGGCACTTACCAAGGATATAACATGCAAACAGCAGAAAGTAAACTGGTGCCTGTCACTCTGTGCTCTCTCAGAGACACAGAGAATTCACCTACTTAATAGGACTCATTAGAGCAAGTTCCCTGAGCATGAGTGAGACAAACTGAGCCACTCTGAGGTTTATTCTCTCATAGAGCTGTCACACATGCTAACTCAAGGACCAGAAATGTCCTGCTCACTATTTCTGGTAATTTCTCTTTAATTCACTTTTTGAATAAGTACCAGATGCAAAGCACCAGATCCTTCACACCAAAGTCATCTTCCCCTGGGCGAAGTGAACCATGAGAACCAGACCCAGAGAGGACATCTTTCCAGAGTCATAGATATTATATTTTCAAAACTGGAAGGAAACATGGAAATCATCTAGTCAATCTTTTGTTTCCTAGGAAGTAAAGAGACAGGGACTATCCTCCCACCATTCCTGAATTAGATCAAGCACTAAGTAGACCACGCATGTCTTGAGATTCATCATGGTTTCAACTGAGACCAAACTTTTTTTTTTTTATTATCACCTAAATTAGTCAGGATTCTTTTGAGACACAGACCCATAGGAAAACTGAAATATATATGTAGATTTATTATAAGCAATTGACTCATATGATTATACAGGCTAATAAGGCCAAGACCCAGGATGAGTCAGCAAACTGGAAAGCCAGTGATATTGCTCTAGCCTGGAGATTGGCAGGTTCAAAACGCTGGAAAAGCCTGTGTTTTCATTTCATTTCAAAGTCAGAAAAAACTAGTGTTGCAGTTCAAAGGCAGGCATACAGGAGGCATTCTCTCTTTCTCTCGAGGTGATCAGCCTTTGTGCTCTTTTCAGGCCTCTAACTGATTGCATAGGTTCATCCACCTTAAGAAGGGCAATGTGCTTTACTCAGTCCACTGATTTAAATGTTAGTCTCATCCAAAATCACACTCATAGAAATACCCAGACTAATGTTTGTCCTACTACCCAGGCATCCCATGACCCAATCACATCACCTAAGCTGAGATTCGTATTCTGTTAATTCATGTGGTTGTTAGAGACTGATTCTTATATTTAAAAGTCAAAAGATAAGCATTTCAGATATTCATAAAATACTATAAGCATAAAATAAGAAAATATGCTTTTGTTTATCTAATAAAAAGTTACAAGTTCAGTGGAGGGGTCAATTTGCATTTAACAAAATTCTCAATGACATTTACTGAATCTATACATTATTTTAAACTAGTTATCGAATTTTTTCCTATTCTCTAGAATACAAAAGCAATACTCACAGATGTAAATAATATAATTAAGTTTAAAGTCTAATTAAGTTCACTTAGAAATCTGAATCACTTAGGCCAACATATTGTAAAAATCTAGGGTACTGTAATCTGTTGTCTAAATAATGTGAAGGACTGAAGGTCTTTCCTGAATTGTATCAACATAGTAGTATATTTGCTGTAGTATTCCATGAATATTTAATGCCAGTGGAAAAAAAGCAGTTTGTAATTCATTAAGAAGATTTATACAAAGAGATGTATATTTAAGATCATGTGGTTTTTAAAATATATCCACAAATTCCATGGTACTTTTCTGTCATGAGGTGCAGTTTAATTCTCCTTTCTCTTGAGTGTGCACTAGATTTAGGAAGTCACTTCTAACAAACAGTATATGGCGGAAGTGAGTGTTTACAACTTCTGAGTTAAGCTCATAAAAGATAGGATGGATTCTGTCTTCCTCTTTCTTATGAAAGAGACTTCTCTCTCTTAAAGAAGCCAGCTACAATATCATGATAGCACATTAGCAGCCCAACAGAGAGGTCCACATGGTAAGGAACCAAGGCCTCTTCCCAACACCCAGCAAGCAGCCAAGGCCTCCTGCCAACAGCTGTGTAAAAATGAGCCATCTGAGAAGTAAATCCTCCAGCCCCGGTCAAGACTTCAGGTGACTGCAGCCCCTGCCAATGTTTTCACTGTAACTAACTGTAACAGGAAAGACCCTGAATCAGAATCATCTATCTGAGCCTGTCCCACATTCCTGATCCACAAACACTGTGAGATAATAAATATATGCTGTTTGCAGCTGCTAAGTTTGGAGATAATTTGTAATGCAACAATAGATAATACATACATGTGAAGTCTAAACTGCCAGTATCATAAGATTTTTGTCCATAAATTATCTTTACTACAGTATGTGATACTCATAATTTATAGATCATGTATTTTAAACCTGTGTGTTCATGTGTATCTATTAGGAATAACACAATTTTACTATATGTAAAACATTATTTTTCATGTGAATGTCACCCTGAGTAGAAGTGGTGAAATTGTCAATATTTGTGAAACAAAATCCTTTGCTATAATAGCAGAAAGTTATTTTAAACCCCTTTTAATGTTATTTTTACTTCAGTTATGATGTTATAGTTTTATGAGAAAATATAAATGATGACTAGCTTTTCATTTTTTATTTACAAAGTTCAAGCTTAAGTTAAAAGCACAATTAATTCTAAATAAATTCCCCACTATAAAAAATAAACATTATCGGGATTTTCAGCCAAGATGGAGACATAGGTAGACACACTGTGCCTCCTCACACAACCAAAAGAAGTACAACAACAAATTTAAAAACAAAAAAACAACCAGAACTGACAGAAAATTGAACTGTATGGAAGTCCAACAACCAAGGAGTTAAAGAAGAAACATTCATCCAGACCAGTAGGAGGGGTGGGGAAGACTCACAAAAAAGCAGCTGCTGGAGGACCAGGGCAGGCAAGGCAGCAGCTGGTGGAGTGGGTGTTCCTTCATTTGCTTGCAGATAAACCAGGAGGAACAACTGGGGAGCGAGGCAGACCATGCAACCCAGGGTTCCAGTGCAGGGAAACAAAGCCTCAAACCTCTGACTGAAAATACCTGTGGGGGCTGAGGCAGCAGTGAGAGAAACTCTCAGTCTCACAGGAGAGTTCACTGGAGAGACCCACAGGGTCCTAGAACATACACAAACCCACCCACAAGGGAATCAGCACCAGAAGGGCCCAATTTGCTTGTGGGAAGAAGGAGAAGTGACTGAAATCTGGAAGAGAGTGGAGCAAGTGGCACTGCTCCTCCTGGGACCCCTTCCCCACATACAGTGTCACAACACAGCAACCTGGGTCGTCCCACCCTGGTGAACACCTAAGCCTCCATCCCTTACTACATAACAGGCATGTGAAGACAAAAAAAAAAAAAATGGCCCAAATGGAAGAACAGATCAAAGCTCCAGAAAAAATAGAACTAAACAATAAAGAGATAGTCAACCTATCAGATGCATAGTTCAAAATACTGGTAACCAGGATGCTCACAGAATTGGTTGAATATGGTAGCAGGTTAGATGAAAAAATGAAGGCTTTGCTAAGTGAAATAAAGAAAAATGCACAGGGAACCAACAGTGATGAGAAGGAAACTGGGACTCAAATCAATGATGTGGACCAAAAGGAAAAAAGAAACATTCAACCAGAACAGAATGAAGAAACAAGAATTCACAAAAATGAGGAGAAGTTTAGGAACCTCCGGGACATCTTTAAATGTTAACTAGAACAGGAACAGATTCACAGAACTAGAGATCCCATGGAGGGTTATCAGCAGGGAAGTGGGTGGGGAGAGAGAGGGAAAAGGTACAGAGGATAAGTAGCATAAATGATAGGTAGAAGATAGACAGGTGGAGGTTAAGAATAGTATAGGAAATGTAGAAGCCAAAGAACTTATATATACGACCCATGGGCATGAACTAAGGTGGGGGAATGATGGTGGGGTGGGTGCACAAGGCAGAGGGGAATAAAGGGGGGAAATGGGGCAACCATAATAGTATAATCAAAAAATATATTTTAAAAATAAAGATAAACATTATAATTATAATATTTCTGCAAGATTAAAAATTATTCTTTTTATGTCAACTTATTTTCAATTTTTTAATCATCATTCAGCATTGATTTATCTAGTTGATCTTTTATTCTCTGTGTGTCTACATTTTATTCTTTTCAACTACTCTCTCCCTTCGCCTTCTTTCCAAAGCTTTTATTCTATCCCTCCGGCCGGCATGAACTCCTCCTTTCTCTTTACTTCAACTGCTCTCGTATTGTAGCTCCTTAAAAGTAAAATGGAATGTTGTTTATATCAACTTCCAATTATTTCAACTATGTCACTCTTGTCTCTCAAACAAGATTACACCTTCCTTCACATTTTTTTTCTTTTACTTGCTTTTGATGCATATGCCACTGCTTGGCTCAGTAAAATTATGTAGCATTGTATTTATTTTATTCTCTCCATGCTCCTTGCCTCCTAGCATCTTATTTTCTGCTTTTGAGAAGAGCCTTTTATAGGACTAAGCACCACTGCGAAGAAGAAAAGAAACGCACCAGACAACATGCAGGGAGTGACACAAAAAGGAACCAGCAAGAAGAGCCGTGGCCGGAGCGCTCTCATGCCTTCTAAATACGTCCCTGCATACACACTAGCTCCAGGGACACAAAATCATTGAGTTTTCTCTTTTTTTTCCCTTTGACTATCATATTGACTGAATAAAAATATATAGGCAGTGTCACTGCCCTCTTTCAGTAAAGTTAGCACTTAAGGTTTTTGTTCATATCCGCCTGGCCAGCTGAGTTCATCATTGTCTTATACGTGACTGTATATTTATGCATCTTTCAGAATTTCAATGTTCCCCAGATGCCCACTGCAATACATTTTTTCTGACATTTTCTATTGTCTCTAATAGAGTTGGCATCTCGTGGTGGATGGTTTTATCTTCTATATGTGTATTTGTGCACTGCACTTCCTAATCTAGCATTCAGTATTTATTTTTCATCATTGACAGCTGACTGCTCTGTTTCAAATATTCGGGAAGGAGAAAAAGTGAGAGCAAGGTAAGTGAAAATTGCTGATAGCCCTGGTTTATGACTGTTAATAGTAACAATTTCTCATGGAAAATGTAAAAGTGAAAAGGATGGCAAAGATATGCAGGCTAGAGTGAGGGGAGAGGCTGCGTGCTCTGCCCATAACTGGTTTGTTCGGATTTTCTCAGCTCTAGAACTATACAGACATGTGATGATTGGGGTTGATCTGATTATTTTCTCTAAACCTACCTTTGCTGGGTCACTTATCTCCTCTAGAAATTATTGAGTAGACAGCTTTCTTAAACTCTTCACCATCACGAAATATTCATAAATAATATTAAATAGGAAGAAAAGGGTCAAAGAGTGAAAAATGGTGTAAGGAGCAAACGTGTGCACATTTTATTAAAGTAGATGAGATCTGGGGGAACGACAGAGAACCATAAGGCAGGAGCAGTACAGCAGGCTTGTCATGTTACTTACTTTAGGGATTTGTCCTGTATCTTAAGGAGTGAGTACTGGTTTTCTAGATGGAGAAGAAACAAAGGGAGGTCCAGGCAAAGGGAACACGTGGTGCTGTGGAAGGGTACAGAATGTTCGGAGAAGGGTAAGGAACTGGGTACGGCTGCAGCTTAGTGTACATGGTGGGGAGTGGGAAAAATTCTGACTGGGTCTATCAGAGTAGATTGTGAAAGGCTTTATACTCATCCATTCACAAAAGTACATACAGAGGACCTACCACGTGCACTGCACTTAATGAGCAAGACAGTCACAGCCCCTGCCCTCAAGACTCTTATGATCCACATGTGTTATGAGGAAGTGTGAACTTGATCCTCTATGGGGATAACTTGCCAGACTTTCACTGGGCAGATCACCATGAGATCATGATGCTGGCAGTGGTGCTTCGGCTTTTCCAGGGGCTGGGAGACCAGCTAGAGGGCTGTGGTAATGGCAAATAAGATTAAAAGTATTAATAAGGTAAATGTTTAAAAGGGAGTAATGGAAGGTAAAAAAAAAAGGTTAGATTTGGCTACATTTGAAGTAGAATTATTAACAATATAAATTAAGAATTTTACCATGTACAAAATGCACCCACATTTCTGTCCCAAACAATCTTTCATTTTAATATTTCAATTCAATTTTTATTATTTACATTTAGAAACAAAACCAATTATCATATCACAGGGTAAATATGTATATCCTTATTGTTCTCTAGAGTTACACTTTTATCTCATAAGCATAAAAAGAGAATTAAAAAACATTTATAAAGATACAGAATTAGTACTACCCATATATAATACACATCCTTTTCTTCCCTCAAAAATTTGGGCGAAAAGTGCTCATTAAACACGGCAAACTATGGGCTAAATAAATGTGGCCCAGGAGGTAAAGTGAAACAAAGTGAGGAACTCCCTGAGATTTCCAGTGTGGAAGACAGTATGAATGGGAGAGACAGGAAATGGATGAAGGTTTATTTGGGAAAAAAGGAGTTTGCTTCTGAATGTATTAAGTTTGCAAGTGACCTCCAGAACTTCTGTATGTATTAAATTAAACTGCCTAATCCTAAATGCCAGCTTTTCCCTTCCCTCCCCTCACCTTCCTCCTTTATTCTTCTTGACCAGAGAGCTTCCAGAAGGTGGAGAGTGTGGACAGAATCAGGGCATATGTGGGAGGGGCCAGATCTCAAAGTGGAAGCCTTGGTCCTCAAAATAACAAAGCCACAGGTGGAAGAATGGAACCTTCAGTGACTACTGGTGTCTGCTTTACATGATGTCAAACAAGCAGGTTTTTTTAACTGTTTTTTTCTTTTTTGGATTGGAGTTTTTTAATTGGCTGACAGAATAATGGCTTTGCCATAGTTTATACAAAAATCTTTCTCACTCATAAGATACAAACAACATAAAGCTACTTTTAGAATGAAGTATAAGCAGGGCCAGATCATGCATATCTACGTGGTATGATCTCAGATAGATCAGGAAGGGAGTCAACACAAACATCTTCTCCAGAGGCTGAAATTCCAACATAAATAGACCCATTTGGGGGTCCAAACAGACCCTGCAAGCGTACCGCGATGCTGACACGTATATCACAGAAGAATGTGCGTTCAGAGTCAGTGTCCTCACCCCAGCTCTATCTGAAATACTCTTCGCACATATTTTAGCTCATTTTTCCTTTTTTTAAAGATTGCCGTGACTGGAAGTCATACTGGTGACCCTTTAGTTCATAGGCTGGTGCTCAATCCACTGAGCCACATCAGCCAGGGCTCAGTTTCCAAAGTCAGCTTAACAGTCACTTTCTCTCCATGCACTTCCTTGAACTTCTGTTATGTGCCTGCCCAACACACACACACTTTCCCTGAGATAATATAGTTCACTCTCCCTGCGTTTCCATATCCTAGATATGTGCTTCTACTATAGCAAACACCGTACTACATCATCATTTGGGGTTGGGGGACCTTTCTTCTTCACTATAGAACAAACTTGTTAAAGGTGGGTGTCATATTCTTATGCTACACCTTTTCAGAGCCCCAACATGTAGCAAACAAATAGTGAATAGTAGATAAATGTTAGTTGTTAAATCATAACCAGTGTCACATCCCTAAATGAGTGATTCCCGCCCTCTGCCCCCAGGCCAACTCAATAAGTAAGATAGGGATAGGAAACACATTTCAACTTACCAGCTCCAATAAATTAGTGATGCTGCCTAGAGCTGTGGTGGGGAAGGAGGCCATGATCCCATCTAACCTCAGAGGAAAAGAGTTTCGTGATCAAATAGAGAGAGACATCTGCCAGGGCACAAGAGATGACAGTGGCAGCACAATTATTTTTTATCCCCATGCTAGGTTGTATTCTCAGTAATCATTTACTCACTCAACAAATATTCGTCCTGCATCTGGCACGGTTGCTAAGCACCAAAGAACAGGTCATGCAGAAATGAACACACAGCTCTTACCTTCAGGTATCCCAGAGGTCTGGGAAGTAAATGATGTGACAACACCTATAATTTCCTCAAGTGTAGAATAATAGTTGTATAATGATAATTGGCTAGATGTGAAGTAATGATGACTGTAGTAAAAATGACACATGAATTCTCGTACACATGTCATTTGTCTCCTATATTGCTAAGGTGGAGAGTGTGTTGACCAGTGCTCAAGAGAATCTCAGTCCCCAGGATGGATGATTGCACAGTGCCATCACTGTTTAATGAAATCATTCATTTGTTCATTTGACAAATGTTTATTGAATGTCTACTACATGTCAGTCCATATGCTAGACACTGGATAGACTGTAGAAAGTAAAATAATCTAAGTGGAGGGGCAAAAATTAAAGAGCTGACCACTCAATAAAACATATAATTATAAATTGCAGTGACTGAAAACATCCCAATCTGCTTCTTTAGTCATATTAAGCAGTCTTCTGAATGTGATTTTGATCCTTAGGTTGACTCCCTTAATGGGGTAGGAATGCGTTAATTATTTACATAAATATTCCCTTCTGTTTTCCCCTGTTATAGCAAAGGATCTTCACTCTTAGCCTCACATATTTGGTAGGTAGGCGTCAGTCCTCCAGAGCCCAGCCACCTCCAGGGTAACCAATCACTGCATTCCTGGAGAGTAAGCCTGTGGGCCTCATGTGGATTGTTTGATCTAAGTCAGTGCTGGCCAGAGGTACACTGGTAATAGCTAACCTCCCTCTTGACATTTTTTAGCTGGTTTGCAATCTATATCTCTAACAAACCTTAACTCTTACCAAGATATCACAAGAGAAGTTTTTACTTACTTTACTTGCAAAAATTAAATGTAATAGAAAAGTTTTGAAATAGAGTATATAAAAATATATAAATAAAAAGTATTTATTTGTATTTATATACTTATATATTTTACTGAAGATACCATTAACTTAAAATGTATATATATTAGATAACATTCTTTTCATCATAAAAGTCTCATGGTCTTAAAAATTAATTGAAACATATTCTCTACCACCCATAATTATTTCACATTTCATTTTACAGAGAACTTTCACAAAATTTTTAACATCATTTGTCACTTTTTTAGTTTTTGTTGTTATTGTTTACTATTTTATACAAATGTATATTGCCTGTGTACTGTTTCTTTTTCATAGACCCACTGTTGATTCCTGCACACAGCTACTCCGCCTCAAGGCCACCACACTCAACACTATGATGCTGTAGCCTCCCCCACCAAAATAACTCTCTCTGTATTCTCTTATTTTATGTGCATGATAAGTGTTATAAAAAAGGAGTTAACAACTAAGGATCACAGAATCTTGGGGTTGTTTGCTTGCTACCAGACCCAGCCTCCCTCTTGGCAGTGAAGAGCTTCTCCAAATCCCATAAAAGTATAAAAGCATCTGCTGAGAAGTGCCCCTGTGGAGCTGGAAAATCACTGAGAACGGGAGTCCCAGCTCAGCTGACACCTGGCTATGTGACTTTGCACAAGTCATCCCTCGTAGTAGGATTTAGTTCTTTTGTACACTTGTTTCAGGGGCTTGTTGTTGTAACATGTACAAAAGTATAAGGAATTCCACCAGAGAAAGTGTGGACTGGGAGCTCCATTTCTCGTGGGCAGTCCCGTCAGGTGCTTAGTGATGCCTGGAGTAACAGAGAGGACAGAGCGCAGGCTCCACCACAAGTAACTGGAATCTCCACTTACTCCCTGCACGACCTTGGATGAGGAATATAACTCCCTCACCCTTGGTCTGTTCATTGGTATAATCGGGGTTGTAGTGCCTGAGTGGAGCAGGAGCTACTACAAGAACTCTGCAGTTATACAGGTAATACATTGATGTTCAGTAAATGTATTACTTTATTGTTGTTAAATTTTGTTTTTGTTTTAGAACTGATGGTAGAGGTCTCGGCAATAACCCAGGATAACCCTAAACCCCCTTTCACATGTCAGCCCTTCAAATATGGGTGGGAAGCTACCGTGACACTCCCATCAGTTTTTACATCAAATCTCCCTCAGACTGTGCCCTTCTCCCTCCCTCTTACAAGATTCCCCAGTCCCTCACTGTGCCACCCCATCTCTCTCCAGCCTGTCTTTGTTCCCTTACGAAGAGCCAGCCAAGGCTGCCTTCCAGTCTGCAGTGGAAGTGTTTTGCTTTCTGGTGGTAATTACCTCGCTGCATCTGTGTTTACTTTAGAACCTGTGGCTAAGGTAATTAGCTGACAGCTGGCTAAGCCTTAGATAATAATGTGCCTGACATTTTAGGTATCTCTTTTCTAGAAATCACTTTTTACTTTATTTCACTTTACAGTCAACAGACAATAATGGCAAATCGTCCCTATGTGGAGCACAATTAGGATTCATTTGCATTTGGGAAGAGATCTGCTTTTTTTTTAATGTGGTTGATTTCAGAATGATTGCTTTTACACATATAGTCCTTTTTGAATGTTGTACTATTTCAGTTATTCACTAAACATATACTGAGGACCTACTATGTATAGGGCCCTGGGCTAGGTGCCAGGGACTCGAACACAAATATGACATCATCCCTTTCCTCAAGCTAAGTGAAATAAGTCAGGTGGAAAAAGACAAGAACCATATGATTTCATACATGGGCCAGATATAAAACAAAAAGCAACAAACTAATGAAACAAACAAACAAGAAATCATAGATACAGACAAGCGAATGGTGGTTATCAGAAGGGAAGGGAATAGAGGGCGTCTAAAACATGACAATGGAAGAAAGCTAGAGGTCGGAGGGTGAGCACACAACAGAGTATACAGATGCCCTATTATGAAGTCGTACACCTGAAGTTAATATAATGTTATTAATGAATTTACCCCCATAAATTTAATTTCTAAAAAAGTTTTTTGAAATTTGAAGAGAGTTGGGGTGCAAACAGGCGCCCAGGTGCTGTGGGGACATGAACGGAGGAGTGGGCATTCAGGAGAAAGTCCATGAGCAGAATCTTGAAAGGCAAATAGATATGTAGACATTTACTGGGCACATCTGAACATCCAACGAAGAACTTCCTGCTAGACAGAGGAATATAAACAAAATTATGAGGTTTCATATCCTCGACACAACATGATTAGTTGGCAGTCAAATGCCAAGACTAGGGTAAAGTAAGCAAGGCACTAGGGTGCATATTCAAAGAGGCCCTGCAAGGGCGGGGCTGGCCAGCAGCCTTCAGAAATGGCACTCTACTGCACCACCCGGAGGGCTGAGTGCCTCCTGAAGCTGTGCACCTAACTTGTCTAGCCACCCCAGGCCTGGCTCTAATATAAGTAAGAATTTGTGTGTGTCAACAAAACCTGTATATTACTAAAGCAATGCTACAATACTCCAAGCATTTTCTGATGTATTTAAGTCCAGTGCTTTTACTTCTCCCAGCAATAAAACTTGTGCCTGACCTCATCTAACCCCATCAGAGGGGCTGGCACTTGGGAAATGGGGTAAAAGAAAATTAAACTTCCAAACACCCATAACCCCAGTCATTTAATATGTGATAGCTTATAATCATCCAATATTTTCCTAACACCTGAAGAGTCATTTATAGCTAGATGTTGTAAATTATCTGTGGGAAGAGGGTGATTTTGTACAAAGATCTAAAGCACAAAATAGTTAATGAAGCCTTTTATTCTTGTGACTAAAAAGAAAGATTTTATAGAAAAGAGAATAAAAGGACATATCTGTGAAGCAACTCCAAAGCTGGCAGCGGGGTGGGGGGAGAATGTTGATGAGTCTGCTATTACACAGTCTGTATATTGAGACATAATTATCTCAATGGCTTAGGCAGGGTAAATGTTCAAGATAAAATCTTATAAGATAAGATTACTGAAAGAGTAGAAATTACACAATTAAGTAATTGCTGAGTAAACGTGAATGATGATAATAGCAGATGTGTAATGCTATAGGAGTGCTTTTGTACTACCCAATGGGATAACAAACATGTATTTCATTTCTATTCTTCAGCTAATCCAATGTCATAATTGCCTAACAACAATCTTGTGAGACATCCACAAGTTTCCCAGCTCACTCCTTTGAATATCAGTGACTTGTTAAATAGAGCTATCACTCAAATTTGACACTATTCAAAATTTGTCCCTTAACATTTTAGGTGTTCGTTAACATATTGATATATACATAAGATGTTTTTTCCAGAACACTTTAATGTTGTTGGGACTGTATTTAACTTGCCGCTGTAGTGCCTCACCAATGCAGTCTCCACCCTTGCCGCCGGCTCTCCTCACCTCCCCAAAGCCAGCAGAGCTCCAGGCCTTCTGTCCTACACACTCAGAAGCCTGCTTTCCTGTCATACAAACCTGACCGGTGGAGCTGGCACTGATCTTGCTGACCATGGTATTCTAATTCACAAAACCATGTCTGGCACATAAGTTCTTAAAGTACCTAAGGACAAATTTTGCATTGATGACTGTTAACTATGTATCACTGGGTAAGGGTTTCTGTTCCCAACTCAGCAGCCAGAGAGACCCTTCAAAACATTAAGTAGGATTATGTTCCCCCTGATCAGAACTCCCTACCATCTTCATATCTCACAATAAAAGCTCAAGCCCTTCCAGTAGCCTACAAAACCCTTGGCTCATCAGCTTCTATAATGTTTCTGGCCCCATCTATCTCCCCCTTTCACTCTCCTCTCCAGCCACAGGGACTTCCTTGCTGGCTTGGGGTTTTTGCTTTTGTTTTGTTTTCCTTATTGTTTCGGACATGCCATACTGCTTCATCAAGGCCTTTGCTAGATTTCTTTTCTCAAACATCTCATCATTTTTACTCCTCTTTGAGCCTTTGAAGGAATTCTATCTTCCCAGTGAGACCCACCTCCCTATTTAGCTTAGAATCTGCCTTCACCACCACTGGCATTCCCTGTGTGTGCTCTTCCCCTCCTTCCCCATAACACTTATCCTTCTAAAATTCTGTAGGAATTGTCATGCTGTTTACTTTGGTCAGCCCTCTCTCCCCATCAGAGGCTAAGCTCCGCATGGTGGGGATTTTTGTCTGTTTTGTTTAGTCACCCATACCATGTGCTTAGAACCATGCCGGCAACATAAATACTTGTTGAATTAAAGACGCAAAGATTACAGCTGAATACACACTACTAAATTTGATATAATATTATGTATTATACATCTTTTTCTTACCTCACTTTATCCCAACAATGACTTTTAGTGACAGATACCGTTATTAACATCCTCACTGTTAGATGGGGACATTGAGCCTGAGAAGCTGAGTGCTTTGCTCTTTGGACTCTACAGTGTGAGTCGGTTCACTCCACCTCCATTTATACCTCCTCCTGTTTGGAGATGTTGGAAAATGACAGGCTGTGTCTCCTGGACTCCCTTGCAGCGTGAGCTGAATGCATAATGACAGATTGTAAGGCAGAAGTGAAATAGAGACCATCTTTCTGCCTTTCTGTCTGTTTCTGCTGGACAGCATAGCTGTAACATGAGGGATTTCTACCAGCTTCTCGGTGTTGAGACACAGAATTAGAGATAGTAGCATTGGCAGCCTTTCATGACTTGACGTCTTTAAGATGTCACAGCTATGGTGTCCATTCTTTATTTTATTTTATCTTATCTTATTTTACTTTTTCAGTCCTCACCTGAGAATGTTCATTGATTTTAGAAAGAGAAGTGGAGAGAGAAACATCAATATGAGAGAGAAACAGATCAGTTGCCTCCCGTATGCACCCTGGTCGGGGATGGAAACTACAACCTTTTGGTATACCGGACGATATTCCAACAAACTGAGCCTCTGGGCCAGGCCTAGGGTGGCCATTCTTATGCTTCTTGGGCAGGAGAGGCACTTGAATCAAGGATAAAGAAGCAGTTACATCAAGGGCTTGATTCCACATGGACCTCACATGTATCAGCTCCTGGCACCTTCTGTGATAGGTCAGTTCCCTATGGCTCTGAGAATCAGAACAGGAGGTCAGTCTAAAAAATACTTCTTCATCTCTTCCAACAATGATGCAAGCCCCTAATTCCCTATATTAAATTCCCCTTTACTTAAAGTATTTAAAGTGGCTTCCATTTTTTCTCTGAAACTAATAGTGAAGGCTTCAGATCATGTCATGTAAGCTTGGTCCTCCTTCCAGTGCCATTCAATTTAATAATTTCCAGAACACGTTTAGCATACCAGGCACTGGATTAGATCCATGGTTACAGATGCAAATATATGATAGTGTGTGATAACAATATTTTCTTGAGATCAATCCCAGCTCTATAATTTGGGGAACCCTGGCCCTTTTCAAATCCCTCATAATTCAGAACTCCAGAGGTCATTTCACATGTCCTTCCAAATGCCATCTCCTATTAACCATTGGCAGCTTTCTCCTTCCTGTGACTAGTGGTAACTATATGGCAGCAACCTTGCCATTCCCAACACAGGTTAAAAATGGATAGAGTACCAGGGTGGACCTGGGACCTCAGCCACTGTCCACAAGAAGTGGTTTCTCCTTCATTCCACCCTCCAGGGAGGAGGAAATACCCTTCACCCCCACTTGTACTACATTCCAGAGTTATAAAGCAGCCATGAGTCATAGAATCATCTGCCAGTTGATGATTGCTAGATTTTAAGGTATTTATTTAACCACTCTGAGCCTTAGTAGCCTCAGCACTTTAAAAAAAAATCTACTTTTTAGGGATGGTTTTGAGGAATAAGTGAAGTAATATATGTGAAATGTTTAGCAAATTGAATATACTTAAGTCTTTATAGCTAACATTTAAACTAGACATTCACATACATTTGATGCTGATTAAAACTACAAGCTAATCCCACTTAATGAGGAAGAGAAACTGATTATGACTACCACTACTATAACTTTCATCATTGCCTGTATATGCCCCCATGTTTCTCAGATGTTCAGATAATACAGCATTCCACTTTGTTACAATGTCCTCTCCTCAGGCCTTCCTGGAAAAAGGTAGAAGGTCAGCCTTGAGCTGTGCCGAGTAAGGAACAACCTGAGCAATATACACCTTGACATATTAAAACAGTTTCCCCAATGCCATTGTCCTTGAACTAAACTTGCAAATCTTCATCCTCCTTTTCCAAGAGGACAACAATCTTCGCAAGAGTCTTCTCAGCCCCTCATGCCCACATACACACCCTCTATGACTTGTGGCCTATTCACCTAGATATGTCAGACATTTCCAAATTCACAGAAGGCATTAGATCAGGCCAGAATTTTCTAACACCCAACACCAACACCACTACATTCCATAGCTGATAAAGCAAAGAGCTGCTTTCAGGGAGCCTACAACTTTATCATAAAGAAGAGAAAAGTAAATGTTCATTTTAAAAAACTAATCATATAGAAGGATGGTATGGCTTGTTAAAAAAAAAAAAACAATAGTGAGATGCAGGCTCTAGAATTGAGAAAACTCCAGTGCACACCTTTTCTCTACTGCACTCCAATGCGAGGACCATGGACGGGTTATGGAGGCTTGCCAAGTCTCATCTTCTTTGCCTGCACATTTAGACATCTATGAGGACTCAATGAAGTGACTTTGTAGGTACCAGGCATGTAGTGAGCACTGGAGAATAAAAAGAAGCTTTTATTATTGTCACGGAAGCTAGTTCCAGAAAACTTCCTACGGGATGAAATGGACACCTTTGGTGTCTTGTAGGTTGAAAATCTAAATTAATTCACTGAAGAGAGAGCAGCTATCATGAGTACAGAAAACTTAGAAGGGTTCACCACTTTTAAATCTGTGTACCAGAAAGCTAGAAAATGTTCATTATTATACAGTGGCAAATAACATTTATAAGCCAAATCTTTGCGGTTTTTCACATTACATATTGTTATCACATCCTCAAAAGATATGGTACACAGTGCAATGATGAATGACATGTCTAATAGCTAATATCAAAATGTATGCACAATGAACAACACAAATTATTGACATGAGTTTATCACTGGTCAATATATGTGCCTCAAATAAGCTAATTTAGATATTGATTGTAGCTTAAATCAATCACACTTTGTTATTCTTTCCTCTGATAATATCATGTTCCAGATGAATAAATTTCTTTTCAATGTAATTACTATTTGCAATTACATTTTGATAGTTTGTTCAGTTATATGGATTTTAATTACCAATTCCAAACTTAGTTACTATAATTAACCCACCACAATTTTAAATTTTTATCAGTTTTTTTTCTTTGCACAGACATGTGAGGGAGATAATGATTTCTGCCTGCGAAGTTCAGAATTAAATGCCATCAGAGTAGAGAAGATGACAGTTAAAAGAGAAATTGCCTCTACCACAGTCTTGCCCACCTGCTGTTGGTTAAAATGCATGGTTTCCCTGCTGTCCATCTCAGGGACCCAGTTCTGAGACTGAAATTCTGTGTCTAATATCAAAGTCCTAAGATAAAATCAATGGCCAGGAAATGCAATAAGTAGGATTTGATAAATTTGAGAATGAAAAAAATATATGTTCCTATTAAAAAGCTTGTTTTCTTTCATGTACTGGAGAGTCCGTTTAACTTTCTTGGTTTCTTATCAACCCAGACTCAAGATTCCCTGTCAAAGAGAAGATGTCTGTCCTTTCTTCCTCATCCTTGACTTTCAATCAGCCAACAAATTTTATTGCTTCTTCCTTTACCAACTTTCTGTCTGCCTAATTATTTATATACTTGTTATCTAAAGTCAAGTCCTTGGTACTTCATGTCTGAATTATTGCAACAGCCTCCCATTGGCCTTCCGACCTCCAATTTCTGCCCTATCCAATTCTTTGGACACATCACCACCAAATTATCTTACATAGCATATCACTTTGAACACATCACATTCTTGATCAAAAATCATCAATGATTCTTCAGAGATTGCATATATAATAGATTCATGAATAAGTATAGATACACAGACATATATACATATTCCTAAGAAAGTTCTAGAAATATCTCTGCTCACGTCTAACTTAAGCATTGTGCACCTGCTATGTTCATAAATCCTCTGCTTCCTTTATTTTCTAATAGATCTGTGTTAACAATAACAACAAATAAGAACATATACCCTAAGTATTAGTATACTCACAAAGAAATCCCCAAAACTAACAAATTTTACCAAGCACGAAAAAAATAACAGCAATCTTCATTAATCTTCATTAATGTTTTCCAGATCACAAGAAAAGGAAATACTTCCCAACTCATATTTGGAATTTAAAACAACCATGATACTAAAACCTGAAAAGTTTATATGAGAAAGCAAGTTAGAAGCCATTCTCTCTCATCAACAAAAATATTAGAAGTCCTAAATAAAACATTAACAAAATGAATCTAGCAATAAATAAAATGATGACACATTATATCCAAGCTGAGTTTATTCTAAGAATGAAAGTTTGAATTTTACATCAGGCAATTCATCAATGTAATTCAACACTTTAACAGAATATAGGAGAAAAATTATGTGATTATCTTCACAGATGCATAGAAAGCATTTGACAAATTTAATATCTATTCATGAAAAAATTCTTAGCAAATTAACAATACAAGAGAATATCTGTAATTTAATAAAGAGTGGCTATAAAAGACTGACCATAAATATCGTATTTAATAGTGACAGAGAAAGTTGATACAAAAATAAGACAAAGCTGATTGCTATTACCACTTCCATTTAGCATTATAAAAAGGTTTTAGCAAGGCATAGAGGCAGGGATAAAGAAGGATTAAAACCTAAAAGGGAAGATACATAACTGCCATCTTACTTACAGACAACATGATTGTATATAGAGAAAACTGAAAAGAATCTTCACATAATTATTAGGTTAATAAAGGAATGTACTAAGGTCACTAGAAACTGAGTCAATATACAAAAATTAATTTATCTGTACATATAAGCAACAAATAAACATATAGTTTTAATAATATTATTTAAAATACCATCAAATACCCATCAATAAATACAAAGTAAATGTAATACACAGGAACTTTATAAAAATAACTATGTATACCTACCTGGCAGAAGAGATACCATGATCACAAAGGTGGTTTTCCCAGGGGCGAGGCTTACCCATCGCACTCCATCTGTGCCAACCTGTGCGATTTCCTCAAATGTGGGAAACTCGACTGCATGATTTGTGATCGCGGGGGACTGTGTTGGTGCTCTCCTCTGGCCTTTAAAAAAATTAAATAAGTAAGTAAATAAATAATAAATAACTATACAATATTGTTAGGAAAAGTGCAGAAGTCCTAACTAAATAGAGGGATATATCATGTCCATGGACTGGAATACCCAATTCTGTCAAAATGTCAATTCTCAAATTCATGTATAGATTCAACATGACCCAAATCAAAGTTTTAGCAGATTTTTTTTTTTTTAGAAATCAACAAGTTGATTCTGATATTTATCTGGAAATGCCAAAGGCAAGAAAACCCCAAAGCAAGATTCGTTTTTGAAGAAGAAAAAGAAGTTGGAAATTCATATTCCAGATGTCAAGACTTATTATAAAGCTATAATAAAGACAATGTGAAACTCTGTGTAAAATAATAGGTGCATAGAACAGAGTAGAGAGAGCAAAACACACCACCATATATACAGACATTTATCAAAAACGTAGTAATGCACATCAGTAGGGAAATAATTGATGTTTTCATAAATGATGCTGGGTCAATTGTACATCCGTATAAGGAAATTTAAATCTTGGCCCCTTACCTCACACCACACCATTCTATATTTTTATAGCTCTAAATCCAAAAGGTGAATAGCAAATTTGGGGAGCAATAATATTTTAAAATAATATTTTTATGACCACTGTTTAGGCAGATATTTTTGAAATCCCTTAGGAAAACAAATAAGCACTAGCCGTATAAGAAAAGATTAATGACTTGGTCTCCATTATAATTAAGAACTGCTGTTAAGACATACTATTTAGAGAAAGAAAAAGAAGAAGTTTATTTTAGTTCTTATAAAACTTAAGGTACTGTATTTACTAGTAAAGTGCTGAAAATCTTTTAGCAAAAGAAAAGGGTTCACATATTTGGTTTTTCTGGTTTACTAAACAGTGTAAAACCTCTCTGTTAAAACAGTTTACACAGTGCTGTTCCAGCAAACCCAGTGGCCCAGAGTCCAGGCTGTTTCCAGTTGGCTGGGTTCCTGCATACACAGGCAAAATAGAGTTACCCTCCTTGACCCTTCCGGAGCTCCCTGTCTTCACCTAAGCCTTTTGGTGACACTGATAAGTGAGCAAATCTGGACCTTAATTCACCTTGTAGAAACTTGGATAATATACAATAAATTACTATGAGTACATGGGTATTGATTCTATGGAGAGAAAGAACCTATTATATTTATGATACCTAATGTCCTGGTTTCTGCATGTTACACAAACATTTTTAAGATTGTATTTATTTATTCTTAGAGAGGAGAAGGGAATGAGAAAGAGAGGGAGAGAAACATCAATGTGTGGCTGCCTCTCATGCACCCCCTACTGGGGACCTGGCCTATAACCTAAACATGTGCCCTGACTGGTAATCATACCAGCGACCCTTTGATGCACAGGCCAGCACCAAATCCACTGAGTCACACCAGCCAGGGCCGCATGTTATATTTTAAATAGACCTGAATTATCTTTCCTGAGCTAAGCTACCGCTACCAGGAGTTGAACAGGTTAAGCAGTTTATGCAGTCGAAAATTTAAATGTTCAGTGAATCAGAGTGAAGATCGCTCCTCTTCAGGTCGGAGAGAAGCAGAATCATTAAGTGCCCTGGAGCCCAGAGGATGAAAGAAAAGCTGAAGCATCAATGATAATGACTTAGTTTCACTGGGAACAGAGATGGTCTCTTATTGACAGCTGATCAAAAGCAGTGGTTTCAGACAAAATATGGGTAAACATCCTGTGTTATGTAACTAGGGTGCTTAGAATCATGGAGTGCGTTGTCATGTTTTTAAATAATACCTTTGAAGAAGAGCTAAAAATTAAGAAGCAAATACTTCCATGAAAGTCAGTGTACATTTTAATTAGGTCAGAAAAACCCTAGCACTTGTGTTATGAGCAACTCCAACACAGCGTTAGCAGGTGGGGAATGATGTGTATTACAGGTGAGAGACACTGACGGGGCAGATTTAACATTCGACTTGTGGATGTTGAGTGGAAGACCAGCCTGTCTGTCTCACAAAGACATGGTTAACAATAATAGTATTCTCTCAACTTTAAAATTTATACTTCACATAAAGAAATTAGTCCTTGCATTGCCTCTAAACATCACATCAAATTTCTAAATTTTTTTCAGAGCAGAAATCTATATGTATAAGACATACAAGGGCACAGAAATGACAAGTGCTGGAGCTTGGGATTAAAAATTTAAATTTCCTATGCCTCATCTCATATCCACTTGATTTCAAATCTCTGTGACTTAAATTTATGCATACAGACCAAATGATCTTATGCTGTGTTTTCATAATTCCTCTTCTATTTATTTATACGTACCTTTCTCTATACTAGTAACGATTTAAAGTGACATGTTAACATGCAATATCAAACAGCATAAAATCTAAAATAAAAAGTTGCAGGCGAGAAAAGGGGGAAAATAAAGAGAAAAGATAAGATAAAGTTAGAATTAAATTTGCTTATATTGGTGAGGTGTGATACCGATTGTGAAGGTTTGCTTTTTTGCAGCCAATGCAAAGAGAAAATCAGTGTCCGTACTATAAAAACAAACCTGACGACGGTAAGGAGCGCAGTCATTATTGATCCTAACGCCAGAAAGGAATGACTCGCCAGCATCTCACACGAAGGCCATCTGAAATACGAGGAACTGCCACCCCAACAACACGCCGCACAGACGCACTGCACGCGCCACAGGGCGGATTCTTGAAGGTCCCTAAGTCTGAACAGAGGGCATACACTGAAACTTTAGGAAGTGATATACAGAAAATTTCTTTACTTTATAAAAGCGCAAACTGCTGGTGTTGTCCTGTCTGCTTACTCGGAGAATATTACTTGTCAAGAAAAGACCCTGGACTGAAGCCGTTGCCTGAGACTGTCAGCTGGGCTGGCCCTGAAGCACTGCCTCTCCTTGGCAGCCACGTTTTCCCTTCCCAGAGGTCGTCAGAAACAAAGGGGGTCAGCTCATGCTCACCTCTGCCGAAATCCTTTGCCCTGCCAGTCAGAGATGAGAGGTTTTAAAACTATAAATGTGGGCAGACACAGATTTTTTTTCAAATTCAAGTATCTTAAAATTATATTAGGAAAAAAAAACAGCAACTGGGAAACCATCTGGCCATATTTCAATATAATACTTCACTGAGAAACCTAGATTGAGAGTATCACATTAGGAAATATGAAAGTATCATATTACTATTAGCTGTTCTAATAGTGATAGAAAATATTTGCAAACATAGAAGCCACATGAGCATCGAAGTGTCAGCTTTACTTGTGGGCTAGGCAAGTGCCCAGCGGCTGGCAATACACAGGACCGTTGCATAAACTGTACTGGCAAACAGGGCTTGAACCTGAGAACAGCTTAGTTGAGGGTGTTGGGCAAAAATTATCGGCCTGAAATGTGGTGACAATGAGTAAAAAGATCTGGTTCGCTGCATAGAAACTGTAAGTGAAAGGCAACTTCCCTTAGCCCACCAGAAGCAATCCAAAACAAAAAGGAAGCACTTTAGCCCCTATGCAATGTCAAGTGGACATAAATTCTTATTGTCCGCTCTACTACTCTTTCCTTCCTGCAGAAGAGAAAGTTCAAAATGTAGAGGGAAAGGCAGGAAGAGTTCACCCCAGTATTCCTCACTCACAGAGAGAGAGTGAAAGAAATTTCATCATCCATGGAAATAAGAGGGAAGCTGAATAATAGTTTCAAACTAAGCAAAGCAAGCTTTGTGGGTATATGAATTGTGTGATCACACAGAGACCTGGACTTAGTTTAATACCTTGCTGTCCCTGTCTTAAAATTCTTAATAATTTTTGAAAAAGGCCTTATATTTTCGTTTTGCATTAAGTTAAGTTATATAACTTGTCTTGCAACAAAGAATAAAGACAACAATCACATTAGAGAGAGTTACAGTGACCCAGGGACAAAATTGTCTAGATGTAAAGAAAACTGACACCAGTGTCAGTAATAACAACAACAACTGAAACAGTGGTTAACATAATTTGATGGCTCAAGCAACAGAATGAGGAGTGGGGGTGAGGAAGAAAGAAGAGAGGATGTAGGAGAACGTCTTTCTCACATCAAGGCTCAGTTGTTTGAGGGTTTGGGAAGAAAAGCAACCAGTGTTGAAAGGGCTGTTGGGGCAGCAGCATCTACAGGTAAGAGTGACTCATGGTGCGTGTGTGTGTGAGTGTGTGTTCACGTCCAGAAAGATAGAGCAAAAAAAGAATCCAGAAATTTTATTTAATTTTTTAAATCCTCACCAGAAGATATGTTTTCTGTTTTTCTGTTGGTTTGGGGCAGGGTGTTGTTCTTTTTTTAAAAGATCGAGGGAGAGGAAAGGAGAGAGAGACAGAGAGAGAAACATCAATATGAGAGATTTGCCTCATTGATCAGTTGCCTCCTGGACACACCCTGATTGGGGATCAAACCTACAACCTAAGTACGTGCCCTGACCAGGGATGAAACCTACAGCTTTTGGTGCATGGGACAATACTCCAACCAACTGAGCCACCTAGCCAGGGAAGGAATCTAAAAATTTTAAACCAGCAAATGGTCATATAAGATGAAGATAGTGTAAAATGCTGATTATATAACCTATACAAAAAGTATAACTCTAAGAGTAGATAGACCATAGGTCTTTATGGTCTTTAAAGATGAAGCTTTTTAAATATCTGATCTTGAAATGTCTGGGAGAAACATTAGGAAGCACCTAAGGGTTCAGCTGAGAAAAAAGACCTGATCTCCTCACTTATGGGGTGAGTTTTCCCTCTGCTGTCTGCCCCCGGCTACACTTCTTGCTGCCTACTATAAAAGCAAATAAGAAATAAATAGAATAGATGAGAGACTAAGAATGAGAGAGAAAAATAATATTTTAATATGCCAAAAATAGGACATTTAATACTAAAAGATATAAAGGAAAATAAAAATAAAAGAAAAAGAAGTGGTTAAAAATAAAAACTAGAATTTAAAAAAAGATCAAATGTTCTAATTTTTATAAATGCTCAACATCACTAGCCATCAGAGAGATGCAAATTAAAATCACAATGAGATATCACCTCCCACGTGCCAAAATGGCCATCATTAATAAATCAACAAACAAGAAGTGCTGGCGAGGATGTGGAGAAAAGGGGACCCTAGTGCGCTGTTGGTGGGAATGCAGAGTGGTGCAGCCACTGTGGAAAACAGTATGGAATTTCCTCAAAAAACTAAAAATACATCTGCCTTATGACCCTGTGATTCCACTGATGGGAATACACCTGAAGAATAACAAAACACCAATTCAAAAGAACTTATGCACCCCTATGTTCATTGCAGTGCTATTTACAATAGGCAAGATTTAGAAACAGCCTAAGTGCCCTTCAGTAGATGAGTGGATAAAAAAACTGTGGTACACATACACAATGGAATACTGCAAGGTCTACCCAGAAGAGGGCCAGCCATTGTTAATATAATGAGAATCCTTTAACATCTGCGTAACCTGGTGGCAAATGAAAGTGGACTGAAATGCACATGTGCAAACAATGACAGCTTCACTGCACTAGTCAGGGAGGGCAGTAGACACTGCTGAGTGAGCATATGTACTGTGTGGCTGTGGCATTTAAAATGACTGAGTGAGTAGAGTAATGAATCCGCATCAAACTTTGCATTAAAATTGAACATTCCTCCACAAAAAACTATTCAGATGATTCAGAAGACCACAGCTATGGGCAACTGGTGATTAGTAGATCCATTACAACAACGTGCTTGCTCATGCATCACATCTTGCACAGTTTTTGGTGAAACATCAAATCACCCAGGTGTCTCAGCCCAAGACAGCCCAGATTTGGTGCCCTGCAACTTCTGGCTTTTCCCAAAATAAAGTCATCTTTGAAAGGGAAGAGATTTCAGACCATCTATGAAATAAGGAAAACACACCAGGACAGCTGATGACAATGGGGAGAACTGTGTGAGGTCCCAAGTGCCTACTTTGAATGGGACTGAGGTGTCATTATCCTATGTACAAAGTTTCTTGTATCTGGTTCAATAAATGTGTCTATTTTTATAGTGCATGGCTGGATACTTTCTGGACAGACCTCATATCAGCAGAAAGAAAGAAATTCCTATCTTTTGTGACAGCATGGACAGAACTGCAGACCATTATGCTAAGTGAAATAAGCCAGTCAGTGAAAGATAAATATCACACAAGCTTACTTGTAAGAGGAATGTAATGAATGTAACAAAGTAAACTAAACAGCAAAATGGAACCAGAGGCATAAAATCATGGAACAGACTGATAGCTGTAAGTGGGGAGAGGAATGGTGGGGACTGATTGAAAGCAGGTGAAGGGCCCTGGCTGATATGACTCAGTGGATTGAGTGCCAGCCTGCAAACCAAAGGATCACTGGTTCAATTCCTAAGCTAGAGCACATGCCTGGGTTGTGGGGCCAGGTCCCCTGTACAGAGTGTGTGAGACGCAACTACACATTGATATTTCTCTCCCTCTTTTTCTCCCTCCCTTCCTCTCTCTAAAAATCAATCAATAAAATATTTTTAAAAAATAAGGTGAAGGGACTAGTCAGAGAACGTATATGAAGGACCCATGGACATGGACAACAGTGAGGGAACTAATTATGGAAATGTGGGGCAGGCTGGGCAGAAAGGGGCAAAATGTGAAAAGTGGGACAATTGTAATAGCATAAATAATAAAATATAAATAAATAAAAAGAAACGTTCGAAGATACTGCAGAACAATGCAAAAGATAGTCACTAATGTTAAAAGGACAGGTGAGAATGGAGTAGCAATGAAATGATTTGGCTGGTCTAAAAATAAAATAAAAACAGTTAAGCAGGAAAAGGCACATTTTTAGACTGACTTCAATGTAAATAAAATTCTTTAAAAACTTTTAAAGGGTTATAATCTGTAAAATCATGTTAAATAGATGAGACTTCAAATAAAATATAGAGGACCAACAAAATTAAAGGTTAATTTCTCCCCAAATTATTTTATTCATTTGCTTATTGCTTAAAACTAACAAATGGTAAACTTGTGCTAAAGCAATATATACATAACTTACTTGTTCTTCTTCCCACCACAGGTAATAGGCAATGTTTTGTCTTTACAGTAACTTTGTTGTCATATAAATAAAAACAAGCAAACGAATAACTAAACACATAAAGACAAGAAATCAATGGTACACCAAAGCCATGTAGGATTTATTCTTGGAATGCAAGGATGGTTCAACACATGCGACTCAATCAAGGTAATATACTTCATTTTAAAAAAATAATTAAAAAACATACTTGATTATATCAATTGATGCAGAAAAATATGTGACAAAATAAACACTCTTTTATGATTAAAAATCACTCAGCAAACTAAGAATACCAGGAAACTACCTCAATGTATTAAAAGCCATATATGAAAAACCCACAGTTTTCACTTAACAGTGAAAGACAAGCTTTTTCTCTGAAATCAGGAATAAAGCAAGGATCCTTGCTTTCACCACTTCTATTCAACAAAGTACTAGAAATTCTAGCCAGAGCAATTAGGCAATAAAAAATAATAAAAGGCTTTTAAATTGGAAAGAAGAATGTAAAATTATTTTCGTTCACAGATGATATAAATGTTTATGTAAAAAACACTAAGCATTCCATTTTTAAAAAATGTTAGAACTAATAAATTTAGCAAAGCAGCAAGATACAAAGTCAATATACAAAATTTAGTTAGATTTCTATACACTAATAATTAACAAATCAAAAAAAATTTTTAAATATTTACATTTATAATAGCATCAGAAGGAATAAAATACTTAAGAATTAACTTAACCAAGTAAGTAAAGGACTTGTACAAATGAAAACTATAAGATACTGCTGAAAGACATTAAGTGCATAAATTAATAGCAAGGTATCCATGTTCATGAAATGAAAGACTTAACATTGTTAAGATATCAATATGACATAAGGATTGATTTGATGCATTCCCTATTAAAATGTTTATGACATTTAGTGCAGAAATAGAAAAATCTATTACAAAAATTATATGGGATCTCAAGTAACCCTAAATAACCAAAACAATCATGAAAAGAAAATCAAATTGGAGGGCTTCCTGATTTCAAAACTCAACTACTAAACTAGGTAATCAAAACAGTGTGGTACGGACAGAAAAATATATAGACCAATGCAATAGAATAGATATTTCAGAAATAAATCCTTGCATATATGGTTAAATTATTTTTGAAAAACGTACCAAGACCATTCAGTGGGGAGAAATGACAGTCTTTGCAACAAATGGTGATGTAAAAACTGGATATCTACATACAAAAGAACAAAGTTAAAGCCTTACCTAACATCGTATGCAAAATTTAATTCAAAATGGATCAAAGACCTAAGTATAAGAGCTAAAACTTTACTCTTAGAAGAAAAAATACACAAAAGTTTCATGGCTTTGGATTTGACAGTAATTTTTTGGATATGACATCAACGCCATAGATAACAAAGGTAAAACTAAACAAATTTTACTTGACAAAAATTAAAAACTCAAGAAAACATTGTTAATAGTGTAAAAAGGCAATTTGATGAATGGGAAAAATATCTGAAAATCAAATATCTTATATCTGAGTTTACTATCTTAAAAATATAGAGAGAATTTCTAAAACTTAACAATAGCATACAAATAACAGTATTGGAAATGGGCAAAGGATTTGAATAGGCATTTCTCCAAAAAAGATATATAAATGGCTGAAAGTACATGGAAAGATCCTCAAGATAACTAATATTCAGGGAAATGTAAACAAAACTATAATCAGATACCACCTCGCATCAATTAGGATGGCTGCTACTTTAAAAAAACAAAAAACAGAAATAGCAACTGTTGATGAGGATGCAGAAAAACTGAAACCCTCGTGCCCTGTTAGTTGGAAGGTGAAATGGTAGATTTGGTGGATAAGAGTATTGGGAGGTGATTCCTACAAAAATTTTTAATTTTTTAAATTTTTAAATTATAACAAAAAATATAATTTAAACCATGTAATCCAACAATTCCACTTCTGGGTATAAACCCAAAATAATTAAAACCAAGGTCTTGAAGAAATCATTTAGCACTCATGTTTATAGAAGTATTATTCACAATAGGTAAAATGTGGGAAGAACCCAAGTGCCCATCATTAGAGGAAAGGATAAGCAAAATGTGGGGTGTACACACAGTGGGATATTAGTTAGCCTTAAAAATGAAGGGAATTCTGACCTGTGCTACAACATGGATAAATCTTGAGTGGTAAATGAAGTAACCCAGTCAAAAAAAGACAACTATTGTATGACTCCACTTACATGAGGTATTTAAGTGGTCAAATCAGAGACACAGAAAGTAAAATGGTGTTTGCCAGGGGCTGCAAGGAGAGAGAGAAAAAGTTATTTTTTAGTGGGCTTAGATTTTCAGTTTTGCCAGATGGAAAAAAATTCTGAAATGGATGGTGCTGATGGTTGCACAACAATGTGAATGTACTTAATATCACTAAACTGTACATTAATATGATTAAGCTAGTCAATTATATGTTATATGTATTCTACTGATGCAGATCCCAGCTCCTGGGGTCCTTGGCATTGTGAATAAAATAGAGACAAATTCACACAGACTACTGAGTCCAGTGGAGGAAAAGGGACAGCATGGCCACTCTATCGAGGGAAGAACACCTCAGAGTGCCTCAACCACTCTCTCAAATGGAGAGTGCCCCGACCCTTGCCTTGACAAGCTTTTATTGGGCTCAATTTGCACAGGAATAAAGCTCATCGGTCATTGTCCAGCAGAAATGATTAAACAATAGATAACATTCAAATAACCCTCAGGGCTTATTCTGAGTCAGAGTCAGATAATTAAAGGGCCATAAAACTTTGGGGAACAAACTCACTTCCGGCTTCATCCCTTATTATTTAAACTGAGGGTGTTAGCAAAAGTAGGTTTCCTAGGATTTTATGCATTCTTTCTTAGGCCTGATTGCCCTAGGGAACCTGCCCTTTCAAGCACAGGACAGCACCCACCTCCGGCATTGTTTCAGGCTCAAGTCAAGCTGGGGAAGTAAGGCAGCCAAGAGATTAGGAGACTTCTTGCAGACAGAATGAGGACTCAGGCTATGTCAAAGCCAAGGGGCGAGGGTCCATCACCCTCTTTTTCTATAGCCCCCCAAGTCCTTCCCTGGGCGTTCCCCATGATTGTGCCTGTCTTAGGTCATCCCTCCCTTGAGGAATCTTACCCATCACTGGCTAACCAGTCAAGCACTGGGGGCCAGGCAGGGTGAAGTAAAAGGAGCAGAGGCAGCACCCCTGCCAGGGGCATAAGCTTTATCTCCTTAGTAGCTTATGATCTGAAGGTCTCTCACTCAGCCTTAGCCACGGGGGGCTTACAGCTCCTGAAACCAGGCAGAGCAGTTCCCCACATTCTACTGTGATTTTAAAAAATACAGGATGCTAGTTGAACTTGAATTTTAGATGAACAGTGAGTGGTTTTATGTTATAAATGTGTCTTCAATATTGCATGTCCATACACTTATATTCCAAAATTTTTTGTTGTGTATTTGGAGTTCAGGTTTAACTTGGTGTCCCATATCTTATCTGACAATCTTGAAAAGAAGAAATAAAGAGGGGGTGGAGAAGGGAGAGAAGGAAGGAAGTAAGGAAGTAAGGAAGGAAGGAAGGAAGGAAGGAAGGAGGGAAGGAGGGAAGGAGGGAAGGAGGGAAGGAAGAAGGCAAGGGAAGGAAGGAGGGAGGGAGGGAGGAAAAAAACAGAAATCTGACAAACCCAGGAAGTTTTTCGCTACTGCTTCTCCTGCTTGAAGCCGGTTCTATCTGGTTCTGTAATGTGAACATATATTGAACATAATCAAGGCATGAGATTTTACTTTTGCTTTAAAAATATAAATGAGACCTTGATGGGTGACTTGAGACATTTGGCTATTTCAAAGAACAGGGAAAAGAAAGGAAAGCTTTTATATCAGAGAAATTTTGCCTTGGGAAGATAGAAAATCTTGTGTCTAAGTTCTTTATTCCTCCTGGCTCTCTTGTATCCTCTGCAAATGCTGTGCAATTTTATTTGTATTCATGGACTGGGATGTTAAGGTTATGAGCATCCTTTAATAATATGGAAAAAACTATTACGTTCCATGATGATATCTCCCAAATTTCTTCTCTCCTTCAATGAAACTTTCCAAGCTATTTCATACACTAATATTTGCAGATAAGTACTTTATATTTCAATGTATTGAGTCATTTTATTTCATGCCTCTCATTCTATTACTTTGATTTTAGTCTTAGCATTTTCTTTCTGCAGAGACCCTATTTATTGTTCACAATTTCTTCCAAGGTCATTTACTCTTAAAAGTTCAAACAGGCACTACTGCTAGACTGAAGTCTTTCCATCTTGACTCCTGAACTAATACATCATATTTTTCCCCGTTATATCTACAGCATACCCATGCTGCCTGTTTTAACATTTTTGTTTTGCTCTTTATCTTATTGCTTGGAAAAATTCCTCAGTCTTAAGCTTTCTGATAAATTCCTCCTGATCATTTCCTTTTCCTCTCCTCTTATCATGATGCATGCACTCATCTCAACTCACCTTTGCATGGGCCATCTTCATCCACTGATTTTCATTTCACGTCTAAATGTCCAGTAATGAAAGACCTCATTTATCAAATCTCACACGAGCTCCTGAAGATTCAGGTTTGTTTTTAATTTTTCAGAGGATGAAATTTCTCTGTTTATACTGAGAGTAAACAGGTTTTGAGTCGCGGCTTTGAGGAGTTTGCCTAAATCAACAATAGTAAAAATTACTTTCAAAATGAAAAAAAAAAGGTTTTCATTGTCCTAACTCTGTATGCTTTCTTCCTTAACAATAGTGTAGGCTACAAATGGCATCAAACGTGTCTTTGAACACACCCGCTCCAATCTCGAATCAGCTGCTTAGTATCACTTCATTAGACGTTACAGTCAATACCGCCATTACAGATTTGATTAGATGAACTCCGCTGGGTTCTATAACATTAATTACAGCTGCCCAGCAACCGGAGCCATCAGAGAACATTTATTATGTATGACTCAGTCCACAGAAGGAGAAATTACTATTTGGGTGATGTCTTTTCAGCGAGATCTGTAGAGTCTCTTTGATCTCTACGAATATAAACTATTGGAGGAATACATTTCATAATATAAAATTTTGTAGGATTATTTTACCCCTCAAATAAGAGAACTGCAAAAGAAATGTGGTCTAGTGCTAGTGAGCCCAATTTAGGTTTTATGTCCTACTTCAGCTGTGCCTAAGTAAATATAGTTTCTTCCACATTAACTATTATTCAATAAATGTTTATTAAGTAGCTGTTAGGTTTCCTACTCTGAATAAGGGCTCTGAAATATGCAAAGATAATGTTCTAATCTCAGAAAGTTTATATAGGCTATAATATCAACTGTGTGCAAAAACACAAAGTTTACAGTACATCTAATAAAACAAAAGGAGTTCCTATTCAGGAATAAAACAATTCTTAAACCCCCAATATTACCCTTTTCTTCTCGTTACTTCCCGCATAGGAATGGTTCTAGTTTACACCCAGTTCTGGGGCGGGTGGATTCAAGGAACAAGTAGCCTGTCCACATTATTCAAGGAGACATTTGGCCCATGATGTGTTAAATAATACACACTCACTTTGTTAAAATTTTATCTGTGCTAGGCAACTGAGGCCAGAAAGGTTATTATTGGCAACAGAGCCACAACAAAATTATTAGACCAAAATAGTATGATAGTATTTTTATGTATTAATCCTGTAAACCAGAAGTATAAATAAATGTTATGAGCTATTTAAACCCAGGGATGTTTCCTACACATGAGGATTTGGGCAGTACCAGGATCAAGAACTATTTGGCATGGACCAAGTATGTTCAGGGATGTTTTGGCTGGGGTCAAATGTCCTACAAGGGTGGCCAGGATGTCCCAGACTACCAGGACTCCACAACAGAGACCTGTATGTGATTAACCAATTCCTCCAAGATTTCAGATTTTCTGCTTGCGTAAACGTTCTTGAATAGAGGAGAGGTTAGAAACAAAGAAATTAGTTGAGAGGACCCAAAACACTATGAATAAAATAAATATGTAGTTAGAAAACAGTTTATTTAAAAATATACTTGTGTTTATGCAATTATGTATACCTGAATCCTGCAAGCATGGTTCTTGGTTTAACCTACAGCACAGTCTCACTAGGGATTTACGATCCAAGCCAAGGACATGGGAATGAGGGACATGGTCCTCCTTTCGGTTCTTCCTCCCTACTCCCATGCCATCGTCCTGCATCCTGACCATGGCACCCTCTTGTTCATTCAGGCTGGCCTCTGCTTCACTGGCTCCGGGGACTCAGACTCCCTGAGTTTACTTAATGGATCATACGATGTTCAACTGCAAAAGTACCATTACTATTGTTACTATCACTTCTCTTTTACTGTATGGATTACTCTTTTTGTTTCAATCTGCTTTCTGATGCCTTGCCCAAACTCCAACTCTAGGTAGGAGATCATTTTAGTTCTATGAAGAGAAAACAATTTTCTCCCGTCATGTAGGAGAAGCCATATATGTTTGACACATGGTTTTAGAAGTCTTCTGGCTCCTAACCACAGGCGGACACAGTCTCTTCATTTGTCACATCCTCTGACAACACGATAGCAGTGCCCACTCTGGGGTTGCAGCAACGGGCTGAACACCAGCAGAGAAAAGCATTAGCTCTTTCCTGTGCACCCTACCTTTCATGGATGGGTTTCCAGCACCACTAGCAACTCAATCCATGGAGTTCAAGGAATGCAAGGAGGAATTGATGGTAAGGTGAAAGCAGTGGTTTCCCCTTTTTGATATGCTGGTGACAAGGATTCTTTGTCAACCAAACTTTAGTCAGGCTGACATGTCCCCTAGAGCAAGAGAAATAAAGGAAAGAATAAACAAATGGGACCTCATCAAAATAAAAAGCTTCTGCACTGCTAAAGAAAACAGTTTCAAAATAAAAAGAGAATCAACTGTATGGGAAAACATATTTGCCAATGATACCTCTGATAAAGGCTTAATCTCCAAAATATATAAAGAACTTACACGATTATA
>PVIA01007556.1:0-82007 GCA_004024845.1 Tonatia bakeri | reverse complement strand
GAGCCGGGAGAAGGAGCAGGACACAGGCGTGAGTGGTGACGGTGGCCACAGTGTGACAGGGTGGTGGAAATGGTTTAGGATGTGGAAGATGTTTTGTGGATGTTAAGTTGTTTCGTGACTACTTAGCCGAGAGCCCTAGGTAGAGACACTGGAGAAGCCAAAGTGACTGGCAAATAAGTTCAGCACAGGCTTGTTGTTATAAAAGTCTCTGATTTATCTAGTGAACTGAAACCCCTCTGCTTAATCACACTATGTCAAAAGGTATAATATGTGTTGGTCCTCATGGAGACGACAAGAGAAGAAATTGGGTAGCGTGGGTTTGTCTGTCAGTGTTTATCCAGCCCACACTGCCGTCAGCTCGGGGCTCTGCAGGGCATTCCAGGAGCAGGTGTCGGCATGTACTGAACTGTCTGATGTAACCTTAGCATAACCACCTCCTTTTCTACATTCCTACATGCATTTTAGGGCACAGACCTGAGCTTCACCCTACTTTCCAGAATTCTTTTCTGCTTATAGTTCTAAAAGGGAATCTGCAGCAAATTTGGGAGGTGGGAGAGAACAGAAACTGTTTTCCCCAGCAGCAGTTGTAAGCCGATATCTGCACAGGTGACAGTGGTTTCCAGGTGCATTCCTGAGAATCACTTGCTCCTGCCTACTCTTCCATCGGTTACACAAGTTTCTCATGCGTGCAGTATAACTATTCTATCTGGAAACCATGGGAGACTCTATTCCCCTGATGGATCCCAGAATGAGGATTGGTACAGTAGAAAACCTCAAAAATATAACTCCTTTTTGCTTTAATTATTAACGTTAATAATTATTAATATTACCTAAATATTTTGATGCTAACAAGGGAATACCTTAGTGCCCTAGGTTCCATACCCTTAAAAGCAGACTTTGACACAAGTACTTGGGAGCAAGTGTTTATTTTAGCTGGGAACCAGGTCCATGTACACAAGTAGGAGGAGAGGAAACAGGACACCCAGAAGGGGAGGAACTCCAGAAAGGTGGGCAAGTGACAGAACTGTGGCTTTGCACAACTCAGCTTATTCCCTCTGGGGCCCATTTGAGGAACCATGTACAGCGCCCTCAGGAGTGTTCTACCAAGGCTTGTGTCAGAGATTTTATCCGCAGACACCAGCCCCTCATTGATAGAGTGCTGCCTCTGAGGGTGATATTACATCTCCTGCGCTTTTCAGATGTCCTGCTGTCAAGCAGAGCCATCCCCCTCCACGCGGAGAAAGCGCTTGGGCGGAGATCTGGAGGCACTGAGGTGGGAGGTGGAGTTTCTGGATCTGCGGGGCTGACCACCAGATGGTGGTGATGGTGTGTGGACATGGGTTCCCTGCAAGTCTGCCCACCTGTCTCTTCAGCACAGTGACAGGAGTGAAGTCAGGCTGCAGAAGGCTGAGAAGTGGGGAGAGAGAATGGGAACGAATGCCCTGGGAGTATGCAGGCAAGCAGTGAAAATGGCTAGAACTCGTCCAGGGCCCTCTGAGAAAACCCACACAGCACAGCCCTGTTTATTCCCGTCCTCCTTCCCACCCACCCTCCACCCTCATCTTCTCTCCCTCTTGGTCTCTCTCTCTCTCCCCTTTCCCTCTTCTTCTTTTTCTTACAATTAATTTTAATTTATGTTTCAGCTAATTCTTACCACAAAGCTTGAGAAATTGACTCAGTTAATTTCAAAGCCCTTGGTTGGAGAGTTCCAACAAAAAGTCATGTTTTCTTCTTCTGAAGGATCTCTCTCAGACTGCTTTCTCCCAGGTAAGTTGAGCAAAAGCTATCACCTGCTTCAGCAAATAAACACAAAGTTGCCCAATAAATATAGATTGCCATGGAAACCAAGCCAATAGAGAATAGAAAGATGAGGCTAAATACTAAGGATGTATGTGTCTTCAGGGACTACCTTTGCAGATCTGAAAGTTTTGGTCTGTGACAATGTGGACACAGTGCCCTTTCAGAGAGGTACCAGGCAAGTCCCAAAGCCAGGCCTAACCCTGTGTGTCTGTGCATCTTAGTGCTTTTTCACCAGCCCCTCCTCTCGCTCTTCTCTCTTCCAAAAGCTTGTAAAAGAGCAATTTGCACACGACCTCTGGTGGCTGCTTGCACTGGGGAGTGGCGGACAGGACGAGGGATTTGGAGTCAGCACTGGGTGAGCAGCTCAGCTCTGTGGTGGTGTTTTCTCATCAGCATTTTGACATGAGAGACTCTTATTATGTAGGTGTATCTTGACAATTTATTTTGTAAGTTGAAAAGTTCTCAGTTTATATTTAAAAGATTCAAGGACCAGTGAATTTTTCTCTGTAGTTATGCTCATATTCAAATCTGAGACTCATATTCAAATCTGTTATGGTTCAAATATTCTGACACAGTAATTCAAAGTCACAAGAATTCCTATACATTTCCCCACTGCTCAGAAACTTCTCAGGAATTTCATCTTCACTGATTTGGAAAGGACCAAGAGGCATTATTAGCAATGGTAATATCATTTTGTCAATAGCCAAGAGTCATTCCTTGAGTTTCCAAGAAGGCAATTTTTACTGGACCTTAGGGAGACCTCATGGAGTGAGGTTAGAATCAGAAATTGTGTGCTTGAATTTCAGATCATGGAATTTGTTAAGTCAACTTGATCAGCTACTTACACATTTTGATTGTCATTTTACTTAAAAGCCACAGACTAATTTAGAAAAGCCTAATTGGATTGTTGTGAGGTTTCCTTATTTTCAATACAAGCTAGCATTCATGTAGCACACATTATGTGCAGAAAGCCATGTTGATGCTTCACAGAGGAACTCTCGGGATCCTCCCAGCAGCCCTCTGCCCAGGTGGTTAGCGTCATCCTGCAGGGGAGGCTGAAGGGCAGAGGCGAGTGTCTTGCTGGAGAGCAAGCAGCTGATTAAGTGGCGAACCCAGGACCCAGAAGTCAGGCTCCAGGCTGTTACCATCACTAGAAAACATTTATTAAGTATTACTAACGTTACTAATGTTTTAGATTCCTTATTAAGCACTTTATAAATAAAATCTAATTGGTTCCTCATACGAACTCTATGGTACAGGTTCTATACAGACACTGCTCTGCAGAGAAGGACACAGGCTCCGAATCTGCCCTCGGGGAGCTTGCCCAAGGTCCTATGGTTCAGAGGCAGAAATATTCTTTTTGCTTATAATATTTTTCTACTTCTCACCTACTCCTTTGCCTGACTAAATCCTCATCATTTTTTTGTCTCAACCTATTTGTTGTTCCTTCTGGCACTCTTCCCTGAAACTCTATGTGTACTAGGCAACACGGACAGAGAGAGTTCAAAAGAAAAGTATCTGGTCTCCAAGTGTCTAGAAGTAGGAAGGAAGTAGGCTGAGAAAGCTCCTTTATTGCAAACATGTGGTTTCATGTGGAAAATGAAGGATGTCTCAGATGGCAGAAGCAAGAGTGTGGAAGTGGAACCAAGAGACGTGAGGAGCACTGAACAAGGGAACCACGGCCGGGAGCAGAGTCACATTCTCATCACAGATCATTCCTGTTCCCCAAAGGGGAGAAATCTGTGGTGGGTTTCTGAGCATATAACACAGCTGGGTATCAGAACTGCTGTGGCAAAGTGACTGCTGTGTTGTCCTGTTTCTTCCCTTTTCGAATGAGAGTCTCTATTATGGTTATTTTATCCTGTTACTCCACATACTGCATGGTATGTGTGAAGAGCAGACATCGTCTCATAAATTTAGAGGTCCCCGGGTAAAGAGGAATTACTTCCATGATGCCACAGCTCAGAATTTCATCTATTCCAGGATTTCATCCTCATCTGAACAAGATACAAGTTATAAGACATGAGACCTTGAGACTGATATCATACTGAATCAGATTTTGGAATGGTCATGGAGGAGGTCAGTGTATTTTGCATTGGGAGGGTTAGAAATAACTGTACCTAGATGGTGTATTGTAGTAGGCTAAAACAAATAGCCTTCATAGTTAATAGTCCCCCTCGTTAAGAGGTGGAATCTACTTCTATACCCCTTGAATATGAACTTACCTATGTAAGAATTCAAAAACTCTCATGTAAGTGTTTACACAAGTTCAATAAGAATCTATTTCCTTTGGAACAGGAAATTGGAAACATTGTTTATATTAGCAAGGCTTTGACTGGAATGTCATGTTTGAGAAAGACCAACATCGTCTTCAATATGACCAGGCAGCTTCAAGAAGCAAAGACTGACCAACAAATGCCTCAATGGGAAAACCAGCCTGATTTTGCTCACAGGGTTCCCAGCAGCCTTTCCAGGCACACCTGTGCACTTGGCTTTCTCTGCTTTTGATATCCAATTAATTAAAGGGGACACAGAAATTAAAACACTATAATTTCTAACCAGGAGATTACATATATTGGAAAATACACTTTCATAAAAACTCTTTACCATCTCAATGGAAAGAACCATATAAGGTACTCTTGACCAATCCATGTGCAGCAGGAGAAGATTTGAAATGAAAAAAATTTTTGGAAAGTGAAACAGATGATATCTGTTACAGACAGCTATCCCAATATTCTGGACCAAGCCTGTATAATCTACAGTTTTCTTATTTTAGTTCCTTTCTATCTCACAAATAATATGAGGCCAAATACTCACTAAAGTATTTATTGTTTTCTTTTATTCCATTTACTTCTGCCTTGAAAGGAAACTCAGCATTAGGTATCATCTTTAAACCCACTTCACAGGTCAAAAGTCATGTAACCGGTTGTACACAGAGTCAAGGGTGTTCAGTGCCTAGTGGTGTCAACCCCAGTGAAGATGCCAGATTTGGAAGGACACTTTTTCTTTGGGCAGGCATTGCAATTAATGAATGCATAATTAGAAACTTATCAAAAAATCTCAGGGGAAATTGCTGAAAACTGCTGCCAAAGAAATAGCCAACCAAGAACAAAATTTTCATATTTCCTTGCACGAATTGTATTAGACAACAGAATTGCTCTAGCATATATATCAACAGAACAATGAGGCTTGCGCAGGTCATTAATACATCTTGCTGTGGATACATAAACACCTCTCGTGAAGCATAACCTTATTTGGACAGCATTAGAAAGGAAGGTACTTGCCTTGTCTCCAACTCATCTTTACCAAAGAACCAGGATTTAATGTATTTAGCAACATTTTGGGGTGCCTGCAAGGATAAGTTTGTTAATTTTGAAAATATTATTAAGTTGGTTTAATAATTCTACTTTGCTTTTTCCAATTGTTATAATATTTATGTGTTGTACCTGTTGCTTCTCTCAGTTATGTAAATCTGTGAACTAAACTCCAACTAACATTATGCTTTTTCAACAGACTGAACTAGCCACCTACACCTTTCCAGAAGAAGCTACTCTTCAAAACAAGTTAAAGATCTTTGCTGGAAGTTAGCTAATGACACTCTCTTTCTCTTCCTCACCTTCATGTTGCTCATAACTGGCCTAAAATATCTCATCATTTCCCATAACCCTTGGGCATCCTTCCTCTGTGGACATGACCTTCTAGGAATAGGCTTCCCAGTAACGCGGGACAATTCCCTGAACATAAAAAGGCAACTTAGTCATACTTAAAATGATGCAGACATTCATCAGTGATGCTTTCTACACAAGATCTTGATGAAAAGAGACAACTGATAAGAGAAAAATCCTCTAAATTAAATTACAGCAGACCAGAGTGTGGGAGGAAGAGACTGGAGGAGTTGATCAGTTAGCAGCTGTGGGCCGAAACCAGCAAAACACTGCCTCCTCTCCTGAGTATGTATGGAAACTTTCCGTCAGATTCCAGGTAGCTATTTCAGACATTATCTAGAAAGAATAGCCAACTACCAGATGCCACCACCCCCTGCTTACACATGAGTTTTCTGAACTGCTGCCCACAGCCAACCCAGAAGCAGAAAGTACTTCTTCGTGGGCTATTTACCTATCCCAGAATGCTTCCCACTTCTGTCCCCCTTATATCTCCCAATGTAAACTTTCTCACAACCAATTACATCGCTCTTCTCTAAACTCACTTCAGAAAAGAGCCTCACCAGCTCTAGGACAGCAGACAGGTTTGTCTTCCCCATCCGGCCCAGCTGCTGGAGGTTCAGACTGCATGCCCCAGGGCTCAGTCCTTGCTCTGGGTAACTTATGACTCAACAAACCCTTTCTTTTAGGATAATTTATGGTCTGGAAGGTTTTTGTTTAATAGATAAAAATGTATGATAGGAATCCATGTCTAAATAATCTAAAATATTTCTATCAACTAGAATAAAATTAAAATTCTAAGTAAAAAGAAAACATTGGTCATAGTTTATTTTTAATTAAAAAAATCTCAATTGTCATAAAATAGCAGTGCATCTTATCGATGGCATTTTATGTTAGATAAAAATACAGCATTTTGGACTCAAAATTATAAACTCCTCAATATCCTCTAGTCTGGTACCAGCAGTACTGCAGCAGAGTGGTCTGGTGCCTCAGCTGTGTTGTTTCGGAGCCCCTGCCAACATAAACACACAAATGCCTTTCTACAGTTTACTAAAATTCTCATTCACTAAGTTTTTTTTTCTTTATTGAATAAAGTTCCTAGAGATGCTTATATAAAACTCAACATTGTTATCTCACAAGCTAATATATTCAGCTATTAATACCCTTTACCTTCTTAGTGTAGATGAACAAAGTTAGGCAGTCACTTGATGAGATGTGACAAGTAATTTCTGATCCTTAAACACTGTTGGCTGAAATGTCAGGCTCAAAAGTAGGCCAGCTTGCCATGGGAGAGGAATGGGAGAAGGTGAAAGGATCCCAGCAAAAGGACAAAGGAGAGAAAGCAAAGCCAACCTTTGCTTATGGTCCATTCTGGCCTGCAGGATAAATGTTCTTCCTCTCCTGCACGGTGGCGGAAAGATTTGTAGAATTTCATTGGAAACACAAACCTAGGTGACTTGGTACTGTACAGAGGACCTGGCATAGAGCTGAACCTGGGGATAGTAGGTTTTTCTCTTCTGCCTCATAGTCATACAGGTAAATCTAATTGAAAGGAACACTATAATGATGTTAATATCTGTTTTAATTTTATAAAGTCCCCTGTATAGAAATAATATATAAAGAATCTATTTCTGTATTTTCTTATTTAATTTTCATCATAAGCCTATGAAGTTTACCGTTCCCCCTGCCTTAATGATGAAAAAACTAAAGCTAAAGGAAGATAAATCATTTACTTAAGGATACATAAATAGTATGTGGTATAACTAAGTCTTGCCCTCAGAGCCTGTGATTTAGAATTCTAGACTTTTATAGCATAAGATAAGGCTTCTTTTTGGAGTTTGTAAGTGATGGAAATAAAATAAAATTATAGGAGACAGAATACAGGTAATTATGTACATGCATTCTGGGGAGTGGTGCCATATTTCCTGACACTGGAATCCTCCAGGCCCTTGATGAACTTTCCTTCTTCCTCTAAATGTGGCAGGCCTCCACAGGCGACATGACATCCTGCCCCTGCAACCACAATAGAAAAGTATTTGGACTCCTTAGGATCTTAGACCAAGTTTATGAACTGGAGCGAAAAAGGTAAGGCTCTGTGTGGCTGGATGAATGTGGGTTTGAGATGTTCTAAATCCAGGTAACTAAATTCCCGGAGCATCTATCAGGAATAATCACGATGACTAATTCTTCTGCCATTAAGAAGCAAAATTTCAGAAAGAAATGTTAAGAAAAATCTATAGTTTATTATGCCTTTTAAAGGCTTCTAATTTGTTTTCAAGAAAAAGAAATGCACTTTAGAATGTCAAATGTAGAAACAAAAGAAAGAATATTAGGCATCAACAAACTCCTCCTCAACTGAATCCATAGTAATTCACTCATCATTTGATTATTCTATTAGTAGCTTTCCCTGGAGAATCTATAATAAGCCGAGCATAGTGACATAACAACAATATACTCACCTCCTTGGTGCATTTTCATCTAGGTCAAATCCTGATCCTGTCTTTTCAGTTTTATCCGAGAGATTTCAAGAGGATGTAAGGAAGCCAAGCTTAGGATCAAAAGAGCCACTTTGCCTACATACAGGACAAAATTGGTTTGGCTTCCCTACCTCACGTACCTTGCACCTTATCCTGGCCTTGCAATGCCGTAAAGCCTTCAACCAAATGAGTATGCAGTCCTGTGAAAAAAACAGTTCCATTGACCACATGCTCTTCATCTAAATGCTTCATCTCTTAGCTCAGTGGCTCAATTGTGAATCTCTGGGGACGCCTTATGACCTTGAGTCATGTCAACATTCCTCCTTTGAGATGAAGTACAGAGGGACACATAGAATAGCCCTTAGAGATTAATGCAAGAGACCAACATTGACCCATGAGAATTACAATTCATTCCGTGAGACAAACCAATTTGAAAGACTTTTTAGACAATATTGTCTTATATGTACTAATGCTTAAAGTTAAAAAGGTAAGTTAAAAAGCTAAAGTAAGGAAGACAATGTAGTGCAGTCTTGAAATTTAAATCTTAAGGAAGGATACATCCTGGGTTCAAATCTTGGACTGTCTCTTATCAGCTATGTGACTTTGGGCTAGTAAATTGCATTTTCCAAACCCAAATTTTTACACCTCTAAATTGAATGTTATAGACGAACTTACTCATAGGGTTCTTATGAGGTTTAAATGGAAGATTTCATATAAGGCATGCAGCATGATGGTCAATACATAGTATCAAATAAACTATTATGATACTCAAGATAGCTTCAAAGTTATCCTAAGGTTTGGTGCAATTGTAGCAATCACTGGAACAGGATATCAGAAAGAAGCAGATTTGTTAGAAGAGAAGCTAAAGATTTATACCTCTGTGGGAACCTCAGGTCCTGAAAGCAGACTTTATGAGGCATGGTGGAAAGTATTAGGGAGGAAATAGGGAAATAGAAGTAACCCGAGATAAGTTTAGAGATTTTAAGAGAGTTTGCAAATCCTTTGATGAATTTGTAGTGGTTTGATTTATATGAATTATATTTCAAGATACTGGGATGGGGGAAGGAGCTATCAGTAATCTATATGAAATAATTTCCAAAAGACTGAAGATAAAGAAATATATTTATAGTGGTCCCCAAAGGGAAGAATGTGTATCTCCTAAATGATAAGTTGTAAAACTTAACAAGACTGGTGAGAGTTCTTGCAACTATTTCATAAATAACAATTCTTTCTGGGTTGTTTTAGCCTTAAGCAGAGAGGACAGTGGCAAGGAAGGAGGTAGGGAAGGTGGCTTGCATGATAGATTTCTTCAGATATTCAAAAAGTTGTCACATGGAAAATAAATTATATTCATACTGCTCAACTCAGTGGCTGCAAAAAGGACCTAAGGGTTAGAGGCAGATAAATTTGGATTTAACCTAAAAAAGATCAGTCTGAAATTCTAATGAGAGAATAACTCCCCTGGAAAATAGTGAGTTCCCGGGTACTGGAAATGCACGTGCTGGGTATTGTAAAGGAAACTCAGTTCATTTTGTCTTACTCTTAACCTGGATATTCTGAGACTCCAAGATGAGATGACCTTACAAAGCCTTTTCCAGCCATAACATGTGAATAAAACAGTGTCAAGATCTCTTCCTTCAACATGGTTTTAAAATGACCAGATGGTCACTAAGAAACCATTTCTGCTTAATCTTCCACGAAATTGGACATTTAAAAAATAATTTAAAAGGCCAATTAACATACAAATGGATAAGAATTCCCTGTATTCTAGGCCAGCTTCAAACTGCAAATTAATTTAAAATTTAATTTAAAACTAGTTAATTTGGTGCATGGCCCATAACATTTATAGGCTCACCTGCTCTCATTAAAAGAAAAAAATAAATACTAAAATATATTTATTACATACCACAGCCTATTGGTCTCATAAGTGGTATAATTTAACAATTTCTGCATTCTTAACCTATCCAAAAGTACAAGCTGATGTCAGTTACCAAATCATTGAAATGTGAGTCACATAGGTTAAATTCTGACACAGCCCAAGTCACCATCTTTAAGCAATCTGGAATTTATTTTTTCATGTGTGCCCGAGGGCACACTATGGAGAATTAACACAGTAGTAGCAACATGAGATCACCTCTGAGCAGAGTAAATATCCTCACAAAGAAGGGAATGTAAAGGAAGGATTCTTGTTAACTACAGCATGTGCTCCAAGGAGATGAAGGGTAACACTCAAAATGTGGTCTAGGCTGAAAAGCTGTTGCAAGGCTTCCAGCCGTGATGACAAATGGCGTCTATAAATCTTAACAACTTGAACTGCTGTACCCCTTTCTCTGGGCAAACTGTCAAAGTAATGAATTCAGCAGAAAAGCCCCTCAAGTGAGTAGCTTTTTTAACTCTCTCCCTTCAAATGTTCATAGTTGGAGATTTCACTTTTTCATCATGTACCTTTCGTATATGTAGCATCTTCTCCATCCTAGAAAAGCCTTGGAAGCATCGCTGTCTTTGTTTCACAAGTAAGTCATAAAGAAGCTTTATAATGCAAGCGCTGGCATTAGAGCTAGAATCAAGGTTTTTTACTACTGAATCCAACATGTCATCTAACACGCTATATTTTTGTGCCACTTTAGTGCTGACAATTTTATTAATAAAACCCGTTTCAAGTCAATCCAGACTTGCAAATTGTCATTGCTTCTCATCTCGGGGATAAAAGTGAAATGATACCCCTTCTTCATAAAGTTACTTAGCAGAAGATAGTGTAGTAAAGAAATAAGAACATTTATTATAAAAATCCTTCCCTCAACCCTCTCAATTTTTATATTTCTATTATTTCTCAGTTTAAGGATCTATTTACACTGCAGCTATTTTCAACTATCTCTTTTATTATCATTGAAAGTATCTTTCCCCATGAATCAAAAGAATAGTTCTGCAAACAATAAGTGTCTCTCATGGCTTTAGAGAGAAAATGTTTCCGAAAGCACTTCTGTCCAAAGAAGAGATTCAAGCCACCTGCACCATCTTCATGGTCACTTATGCAATGCCCTACTCAGAAAGAAGGAAATAACATAACAAAGGATGGAAAATATTATCTTTTCCCCCGCCACTTCACAGTCTGATTTCTTGCTTCATTTCCAATGCTACTGCATTAATTCGGACCCTTATCATGTTGCGCCTGAATAGTCTTCTAGCTGATTTTCCTGACTCCAGTATGATTTCTCTGCTTCGGCACCCCCATATGTAAGGTGAAGAATAATAATGACTCCTCTTTCTGGAATGTTGTGGGAAATAAATGAGTGAATATATAGAAAGTGTTTAAACTAGTATCTGGCATGGTTTAGTAGTAACCACTAAATAAATGTTAACCCCATACAAAGTTGTATTCTCTGTACTGCAAAAACTGATGATTTCACAATGAAAATTTGGGTATATCCAGAATCCACCACTTCCCACCATTATTACCGTTCTGGTCCAAGCCACCATCGTTCCTTGCGGGGACTATTGCAATAGCTTCTTTATTGATCTTTCTGCTTCTGCTCTTGACCCTACAGTCTGCACTTTGCTGGTCCTTTTGAATTTTAAGTTGGATCATGATGCTCCTCTGCTCATTCTCTCTCTCTCTCTCTCTCTGGCTGCTCATCTCACTACAAATATAAAATCCAAACCCATAAGGCCCTGAACAGCTCATGACCCCCTCTCCATGACTTCCCTGACTTCATCACCATCTCCACACCCCCCAATTTCCTTGACTCCAGCCCCTCAGGCTTCTCCAAGGTTCTTTGCACAAGCCAGGTCTGCTCTTGATTTATGGTCTTTAGACCAAAGATTCCTTCCGCCTGTGACATCTTCCCCTTCTCCCTTACAACCCGTGTCATTTACTCCTATTTAGTTCCTTCAGATCTTTGAGTGTACTATTTCAAACTGCAACTCTTTCTACACCCCAGTACTACTTATCCCCCTTAGCCTGAGCTATATTTTTTCATCACACACCTGGCCTATCAACATACGATATAACTTACTAATTGATCATATTTTCTTCACATGTTCCTAATGCCTGGAAGAGTGATTGGCATCTAACATGTTTCAAACACACTTACCCTAGCAAACACTGAATGGATAAGTGGATAAACATGTTGCTACCCTAATGAATACACTTCAATATTTCTCTACTGCTGGGCTCAATACAGACTCCTTAGTCAGTAAACGAAGGCTCTGAGGGTCGGGCCCTTCCCATTCCTGCAGCCCTTGTCCCCTGGTGGTGGCCCCACACTCCCCCCATGAGAGTGGTACTGAACTATTTGCAGTTTTCTAGCCCTACAGCTGGGCATCTTCTGCTGACCAAACGCCTGTGCTGTCTTATCTACCTGGCAAATACCTTTCAGGATGTCACCTCAACTGTGAAGCTTTTCTTAACTTTACAGTTCCTGGAACCATGTATTCCTCCCTCCTTTATGCTCCTAATATATCCTGAAGAGAGTTCTAGCTCAGCAGCCATGTCACTGCATTAGTTTCATTTGTTTTTATGACTTTCCCCCTTGACCACATTATGGGCCACATGAGGACAGAGAACTCATTCATCTGCTCAGCATTTTGCACAGTGAGCAGCATATGAATCAGAGACACTCAATCTATACTGTTGTGTATTTATAGGAATGAGTAGAATATGTCCATTGAATTCTGCCAGTTTCAATGCTGTCTAAAAGCAGAATGTGGGTTGGAAAGGAAGGTTCTTCCAAGTCAAAGATTCTGCCCATGTGGTTCAAACAAGCTCAAGACTGGTGCTGATGCTTTCAAGGAAGATAATGGAGGTGAGACAGAGAGTACTGAACACAGAGCAAGAGCAGGGGTCTGACCAGGAGGAGCACACGGGGGTCTGGGGTACAGTCCTCGCAGCTGTTGATGGAGGCATTGTAGCCATGTGGGTTGTATCTGGACTACCTGGGACTCTGGGTAGTTTCTGAATTACCTGAACCCCAGAAAGTCTCTCTTCAGGCATGGGGGCCAGGGGAGGGGTAATCACATATGAAAGAATTACTCCAAGAAACTCCAATAATGGAAGGTAAATAAAATGTTGAGGCAGGAACAGGTAAAGTCAGAGAGAGAAAAAAGTTAAAATAAAATAAATTAATAAAATAAAATTAGAACTGCTATATTTTTTCTTTAACAAATTGCCCTTGCAATGTCCTGGTTGTCATTAGAGCAAATTTCAACCCCCATCCTCTCTAGGGGGATAATCCTTGGGTACTAGTCCCTATAAAGCTTTTTCTGTTGCTGCCCTTTCAGCATGGCTTTTAAGTATGTTCCCATTTTCCCATTGATCATAAACCCTTTTCTCAGTTCAGGAATTTTTGCTTGTTTTGTTATCTATTCTTTGGGCCAGGGTCACATAACATGCTGACTGAGGTTAATTACTTCATTAAGTTCCCTGCTTTCCTGATGTGCAATATTACTTTTATCGCCTTCTGTTCAAAGACAACTTGAATTCATTTCTAAGATGTTGTGCATAAAGGTCAATTAAACTTCAAATTATAGGCCAAGAGACAAGGAATAAGAAAGGCCCTCAGTGTTACTGCTGAAAGTTCTTTCTAAAACATAGTCTGTACCCTCAGTTTATTACCCACCCTAGACACAGCTGTTTCCTCCACCCAAACCATACCAGCAAAACACACATCGGCAACATAAACAGACCAGAAGAATCCTCCGCCTTCTTCCCAGGACACTTCCTTCACACTTACATTCATTCAATTAATTCATTCAGCAATAAGGGGGAAAGCACCCACTATGTGTCAGATACATCGTGAGGCTCATAGCATACCATACTAAATAAGAGTGCTTTCAGAATGTACTATATAATCAAAGAACAAAAAATAAATCAAAGGATTTTGTAAAGTATATTAAACAGAATAATAATGACAATAACAAGAATAATAATAGTTGCTGAAATTTATTAAAATTGTACTGTGCCAGCCACACACTACTTTTCATGTATCAACTCTCATATTTAACTTATTCATGTCTTAACTCAAATAACCCTATAAAGTCAGATACTATTATTATTCTCTATTTTGTAGGTGAGAAAAGTGAGGCACAGGGAGACTAATTTGTTCAACTGGCTGACAAAGGCCCCAGCCCAAATTGAAACCCAGACACGTACCCTGAGGTATTAAAAGCAGACCCAGATTGGGGAGGAAAAAAACTAGATTCTTTCAGCTGGTCTAATAATTAAATCTACATGAGACAGATTAACAAGAGAAAATAACCAAGCTGAATTACAATACCTACACATGTAGGGGAATCCCACACACATGACAGAGTAGAGACCCCACATCCGTGAGAGGTTCAAGGACAAAAAGTTAGTCAGTTATATGTGGCATGCTGAGCTAAGAACGAGGTAAGGTTCCTTAGGACTTCAGAGAGGAGGAAGGTCACTGCAGGACAAAAAGAAGAGCAGATGTTCAGTTATAGTAGTTTGCCCTGTTTTATGCACAGGTCAAAAAGGTTATCACTAATAATTTCTTATTATGCACAAGACCCCTAATTCAAACTCTTCTGGGTAGGTAAGAGGGGGCAGAATTTTTTCTTGAGCCTGCAGCATCTTGGTTGCCTTTAGTTCAAAAAACCTTCATACCACAGAAGCACATCTTGGCATGATTCATTCTGAACCCCTACACCCAGGACCCCCTTCCTTAACTCTACCAGAGATATACAGTCTACCTGTAATTTCTGTTGCTGACTTACTGGTGAACACTTCTGTGGCATACATGGAGTTCATACTTCGTGCCAAACACTGTACTGTATATACAAAGAGCCTGCAAAAACCTCATGTTTTAAATGCAGTACAGAGAGCCATGTAAAAATGCAATAGTAAAATCAAGTACCTGGAAACATAAAGAAATTTTTTGAAAAGGTACAGAAGAGGCACAGGGCAGGGAGTGGGCATGTTGCCCATGGTAAGGATTAAAGAAGACTTCCCATGAGAGGAGTTTATAAAACCAGAAGAGGGAAAGACTTCCAGAAAGACCAGAGGTAATCCCTCACCACTTTTCTTTAGACAAGTCTTGCGCTTTCAAAACCATCTCTCCCTTATTTATTTATTTTTTTGATGGCTAATTTCACAAGTCAACTTAACTGGGCCACAGGGTACCCAGACATTTTGTTAAACATTGTTCTGGGTTTGTCTATAAGGGTGTTTCCAAATGAGGTTAATGTTTGAATCAGTAGTCAGAAAAGGCAGACTACCCTCCCTAATGTGGGTAGGCCTCACCCAACCCATCAAAGGCCTGAATGGAACAAAAGGCAGGGTAAGGGAGAATTTGCCCTCTGCCTTATTGCTTCCCAGCTGGGACATAAGTCTACTGCTCTTGGATCGGCACTGCATCGCTGGCTCTCCTGGGTCTCCAGCTTGCTTTGCACATATCAGGTGGCGGGACTTTACAGACTCCATAATCACGTTAGCCAACTCTTCATAACAAATACTATTGGTTGTGTTCCTCTGAAGAATCCAGACTAACACAATCTTATTCTGATCACCTTTTTCCTGCACAATGAATTTGAAACAATACAAACTTGGACTACCAAGTGCTGTGAAGGAATTAAAGCAGCATTGGAGGGTAGAGATTAAAATCGGGCTGGTGTGTGTGTATGTGTGTGTGTGTGTTTGGGCTACTTTAGGTAGGATGCTCAGGTAGGCCTCCTTACAGAGGTGAAATCTGAAATGCAAACCATGAGGCCATCTAAGAGAAGGATATTTCAGGCAGAGGAAACGGCAAATGCAAAGACCCTGGAATGGTAATGCCTTTGTATGTTTGAGGAACAAGAATGCCAGTACGGCAGAAGCAGAATGAGTAATATGGAGAATGACAGGAGATGAGGCCAGAAGATAACCATGGACCAGATCACATAGGGTCTCATGACACATGGTAAGGACTTTGGGTTTCCTTCAAAGTTTGACAGGAATTCACTGGAGAATGGAAGTAATATGAGAATACAATTTATCTTTTGATAACATCACTTTGACTGTTGAGTATACAAGAGAAGGCAAAGGCAGATTTTTGAAGAAAAGTAGGAGGTAACCACACAGTCCAGATAAGAAATGATGATGGTTTGGCCTAGGGTTAGTGAGATGTGATGTAATGTGATTTTTGAAAGTAGAGCTGTTGGGACTTGCTAATGGTTTGCATGACGGGATGAGAGAGAAAAACTGACTTCTGGAGAGGGGTAAACACACCAAGAAGATAAAGCATCTCAAGGTTTGCCCTGACTGGTATGGTTCAGTGGATTGAGCACCTTCCTGTAAACCAAAAGGTCACAGGTTCAATTCCCAGTCAGGGCACATGTCTGGGTTGTAGCCCAGGTTCCCCAGTTGGAGGCGTGTGAGAAGCAAGTAATCAATGTATCTCTCACACACTGGTGGTTCACTCCCTCTCTTCCTCCCTCCCTTCCCCTGTCTCTGAAAAGTAAACAAATAAAATCTTTTTAAAAAAATCCCAAAACTCAAGGTTCAAGGCCACTCATCTAAAAGGACACTTTCAAAACACTTGAGAGGGGCTTTAGAAATTTCATACTTGTGATTTGATAGCTTTTTCCCTTAAAGAGGACCCCTAAAAACAGGCTTCAGAAAGCCTAAATCCCCCTTAGTTCCAGGTCTTACTCTGAGTAATCAAGCAAAAAGAATAACACTAACAAATAAAAAGTTGCTCAAATTACGTGTTAAGGCACACAGTTTCTACAGCTACACTAACTAAACACAACTGTACATTGACCAAGAGCATCTCCTGGGATGTGATTACAGAGCAACTTCATTCTTTGTGTCCTACTCTTTATTTTGATGTTATTGTTATTTTTGCCTGGACTCTGGGTAAAAACTCAGTAAATACTTGTTTGTATCTTTAAATAACATTAAATATTTTGAAATCTGATTACTTAAAGTTTCAAAGTCCCAATTCAAAATCAGGATGTTTATTCTCATTCTAAAATGAGACTTCTCCCTTTCTCTGCAGCTAGGTCCCATGGTTGGCTTCTCTCTCTCTCTCTCTCTCTCTCTCTCTCTCTCTCTCTCTCTCTCTCTCTCACACACACACACACACACACACACACACACACACATTCTCTCTAGTTAGCCAGCTGCTGCAACTGATGCCTCTGAAGTTGGAGATGATGGTGTGGACGGTGAGGAGAAGGAAAGGGAAGGGAAGCAGAAAGGTTCTCATTTGACTGGCGTTGTCACAAATTGCCTTAGAACTTTCAGAGCCTGGAACATGATTAGAATTGGTTTTTCCTTAGGTGGGCACATTTACTTATTGATCATGACCCTTCCATCACTTGGTGGTCTCTCCAAAGTTTCCTTGACTCTTTTGGGTACATCTTTATTCCACATTGTTGCCTATATCCTAGGAACTTGATTATATCCTCAAATTCTCTTTGTTTAGGCCTGTTTGTCCATTCAGAGGGATCTTCTGGAGCTAAGACAACTCCAGTCCAGCATCCCCACTGTGTGCAGAGTACATTTGGTACAGTCCACATCTGGCAAAAGGGAAATACACAGGCATCCTTTCACATCAACCCTGGAGATGCAGGCCAATCTTGGGACATTGATCCATCAGCTTATTCATCAGCAGCTGCACTTTCACCCTTGATACCTTCAGACAGCATTGCCACACAGTGACTATTCCTCTCGACCTGTAGGCAACCTGTGGTGATCTCAGTAACTCTCAATGATCTCCTTAAAAGCACTCAAGCACATAAATAGCTTTCCCCCAAATGTCCTCTTTTTCTCCAAGTTCTCCCTTCTCTGGTTATAAGTCAACTAATTCTTGGCCACCTATATTTTTCAAATTCAAATTGGTATTATGTCTCACCTCTGTTATCCAATGTTTTACTACGCTGTTATGTAACCATTGCTCGGCCCCATCCAGCATCGATGAGTAGATAAAGATAAGAATGACTGTGTCTATCTTATTTGGACTTTACAAATTCAAAGCTTATACTGACATCTTAACTAAATACTTGAATATAGGTTATTTACATCCATCCCTCTTTTATACTCATGAGCTTAATATATTTCTATAATTCATATTCTTTACATTTCAGACTGAGTGAGTTCATGTCAATGAGGCAGTTCAACCAGCCCTTTACACTGGCAGTTGACTCATTCAGTAACACACTAAGAAAGCAAGCTTCTGTTTTACAGAGATTTCCTGAGTTTGCTCCGGAATCCTTCAGTGTTACTTAATCACTCACTAGTCAAAATACAAGTTAGGACAGTGGGTAAAAGAAAATTTATAGTCTTAGTTATCACCTAAATAACTAATTCTCAAACTTCATTGTGCCAGGAGCCTCCTGTGGAGCTGGTTGAAAATGCACACCCCCAGGCCCTGTTTCAGTAGTTCTCAGGGAGGCACTCGGGTGATTCTGATACAGGTGTTTGATTCTGACTCTTGGATCACACTAAGAGAGAAGATTTTTATTCACTCTCACATCTGCTCTCCCAGTCAGGAATTAAAAATTATAATTTCATTTGGTTTGGAGCATAGTCATCCTATGACATTTTCTCCAGGTCCAGGGATGGTGTCTCATATTCTTATTGGACCCTCACTGGCGTCGTACCACTTAAAGTGGCAACATATTGAAGCTTCTCCATCCCTCTGCCTTGTATCTTATCTCTTGATTCTGTTGTTCCCCTGCAGTTTTCTTCTCATCTTACTTTATCTCATCTCTACTTAGGAAGCAGACTGCTGATTCCAGAACTTCAACTATTAAGGAGAGGGTGTAGGGATTTCTTTTCATCTTTAACTGCCTTTGATTCCTATTGATATATTTCTGAAGATTTGAGCCATTGCCCAGAACTCCCTGTTTCCTTCCTATTATCAAAGAACATTTGGACTCCTGAGGTTGTAGTTAGCTTGGCCAATTGATTAAAAGGATTCACTCACTGGAAAACTTACCCTGAAGTAGACAAACGGGAGAACTGAGTGGGGTCAAAATTTCATAAAGTCTGGCTGATTGGATTTCTGGTGACTACTGTCTTCCCGGTTATGTTAGAAAGAGAGGGAGAGGGAAAGAGAGAGAAAGAGGTTTCAACAAGGGTTCTTTTCATAACGGCATTACTCCCACCATGAGGGCCCACCCTCATGATCTCACTTCCCCACAATTAGCTTCCAAAAGACCCCGCCTCCTAACAACATTACACTGGGAGAGGAGGCATTAGGGCCTCAACACAGGCATGTGAAGGGACACAAACATTCAAGCCATTGCACACAATCTCTTAGCCAATGAAGCACCTGACATTGTAGCCTGTCTGCTTTACATGTGGCACGCAAAGTTCACAGGGCGTGAAGAAAAAGCCTGCAGAAGGGAATGCACTTCAAGCTTTTGTGTTTCTTGTTCCTAAATCAAAAGCAGTTGCATAGCTTCTCAGGCTCTGGAGCTATGCCTCGGTTCAGTGTGGGCCTTACATGAATATTTCATAAGCAGTTGTACTGCTGGGCAGGAAGTGATGGCATCACTGTCTGACTCAATTCCAGCCTATTCATGGAATCAGAGCAAGTTCCGGCAGCTTAATAAAGGGCAAAATGTGAAGAAAAGGCAGATAACCAGGCTTTCAAATACCTCATATAAATGATACGGTTATTCCGGCCAACACACATTCTCTTCAAACTCTGTAACTCTTAGTTTGAAAAGTCTCACGTTAAATTTAGGTTAGATTTTCTTTTTTCTTTAAGATTTTATTTATTTATTTTTTATAGAGGGAAGGGAGGGAGAAAGAGAGAGAGAAACATCAATGTGTGGTTGCTGGGGGCCATGGCCTGCAACCCGGGCATGTGCCCTGACTGGGAATCGAACCTGCGATGCTTTGGTTCGTAGCCCGCGCTCAATCCACTGAGCTACACCAGCCAGGGCTAGATTTTCTTTTTTTAATTTTTAAAATTAAATGTCAAATATTTATAAGACTATATTGATAACATGCATAATAAATAAAGAGCAATAATAAAATGAACACCCGTGTACCTGGTGTTTGTTCAGCTTGAAATATGAGATACTAACAGCATTTTTGATACCTTCTCTGTGTCTTTTCTGGCCCCATCCCTTCCCTGTTACTCCCCTAAAGGTAACTACTGGTGGAATTTTGTGGTTTTTTCAGAGTAGGTTTGGAAAAATAAATGAGGAAAAGAACATAGTGCAAAGAAACAAAATAAGGCTTTTTTCATTTTCTCATTATATAAAGATTTTTGGCAACATATTAAAAAATGAGATAGAAATGAACTATGCAAAATTCCAAAAACTTCCAGGACAAAATTAGACTATAACACAGGTCATAACTGAATGTAACAAAAAGCAGCTCACCCTAGATGGCATCGGCATTTTGCTGAAACCTTCCTAGAGTAATAGTAAGAGTAGAATGCCAATCACTACTGTATATGAATATATATGCATACATATTGCTTTTGAATCCTGCCAACAACACTACAAATTATATTACTCTCACTTTACAGAAGATGTAAAATAACTCTTTCAAGGCCTCACCATCGCTGGGTGAAAAAGCTGGAATCGGAACTCAAGGCCGCACAACGGCACCGACCCCAGCACCGTCTCCCTCTTCTCCTTCCCAGAGTGACTGCCCATGAGTCATGGATAATGTTACCACCGTGACAGTGAGGAAAACCAGAAACAACCACCTAAAATTGTAAGTAAAAGTCTTAAAATTTTGAGAACTGTCACTTGTTATGAGAATATATGAAAGTAAAGATAAATAATATTGACAACACACTTGCAAAAGTAAGGTGACAAGGTGGAACCTAAGGAAAAAGCATTTGAGTTTGTTTTTATTTTGTTGTTATTAATTGTTTTGCTTTGGGTAATGATGCTGCACCAGCCATTGTCCCTTGGGGGAAGACATGACATCCAGTAAACACACCTTTTAGTCACTAGAAAGAAATGCCGATTTAGGTTCTCCAGGCTGCAGACACTGAGGCAGATGTACAAATGCAAGGGGTTTATTGGAAAGGTGGGAGAGGAGGAGGCGGCCCTGGAAAGATGTCTTAGTTTGTTTGGCTGCAATAACAAAAATACTATAAGATGGCTGGCTTAGAGTCAACAGAAATTTATTTCTCACAGTTATGAAGTCTGGGGCAAAAGTAAAGATATTCTCCCCATCCCCTACTTTTTTAATTAACCATCACAAAAGAGAAAGATGAAAGAAAAGGCAAGATTGGACAGGAAAAGCCTTTCAGCCACAAGGTTGACCAATCACCTGTAAGAAAAAAGGGAGGAGGAAACAAGATTGGACAGGGAGAGCCTCAGACAACAATGAAGGTCTGACAGATCTTCCCCAACCCAGTAGGCCATTCCTAACTCACTAGGCAGAAACGGCAAGGCCCCAGGACCCCCACCCTGCTGACTGACTGACTGGGGGCTGCCCATGAAGAGCATGGTCCCAGTTCCAAGGCTTTGATAAATCCTGAGGGGCTTCAGGGGGAGACTGCATTATAATTTATGTTATATTTATTTATTTATGCTGTAATCAGTCATATATATTGTGTTGGTTATTATGCATAGTGTCTATATTAATACAGGGTGGGGCAAATGTAGTTTTATAGTTGTTTCTATAGAAAATACTGTAAGTATTCATTAATAATACAAGAATAAACTATGTTTTGTATACTCACAACTGTAAATCTTTTTTTGCCCCACTCTGTATTCCTGTGCAAATCTTTTGGTGAATATATGTACACATTTTTGTTTTCTACATAGCTAGCAGCAGAATTCTAGGTCTGTGTGAGCAATTTCTCACAGATAGTTTTACTAAGCACTACAAGCCATCACTTCCTTTACCATGCATGAAGATTGTGTTTTCTCCATGTCTTCCCCAGCACTTACTGTTATCTAACTTGCTAGTTCTTAACAAAATTATGGGAGAAAAGTGTTATTTTTGTTACTTAATTAGCATTTTCTTAAGGAGTGAAGTGGAGCACCTATATATTTCTTAGACATTTAGTTTCCTACTTTATAAATTGTCACTTCATATCTCCTGCAATTTTCTTTAATTTTTTTCTTTTTGTTGATTTGCATAGTTTCTTATACATATTTAATATTAATCTCATGTTCGCATTGAAATATTCCCTTCTAATCTGTTACCCAGATGTTAATTGCCTATGGGGTCTCTCATTGTACAAAAATGTATTTAATTTTGCTATATGTGGTCACATTTACTGGTTTTTTTGGTTTTGTTTTGTGTATTTTTTTGGCCTTTAATGTTTTAACTTATGAGTTCTTATTTAATAATGCTTAACCTACCATGAGATCAACAAGAGTTTTGCAATTTTATCTTTTATAATTTAATCTTGAATCAATTTTTTAAACATTGTGTGAGGAAACCAACTTTATTCCTTTTCATGTAGCTAGATAATTTGTCCTGACTTGTGATATTATTCCTGACACATAACAAATATCCATATAAACATAGATCTATTTCTGGACTCTATTTAACACTAGTTATGAAATATGACTGAAAGGGTGGTTCTTGGCTCTTTAATTTTTCCTAGATATTTGTAGACCTTTATTCACTTTTATAAATTTTAGAATTAGTCAACTCTCTCCCAAATAGGTCCTAGTAGTATTGTGCTTGGAATTACATAAAATTTTTAAATTAATTTTGGGCAAATTAGGATATTTACAGTATAAACTATCTAACCTATAAACATGGTCTTTACATTTTATATCCTAAGGATTTTTTAAGGATATTTTGAAATAGTTATGTTAGACTGTTATAGTACCTGTTTCTATACGACAGAGAAATACACAAATATAAATAAAATGGTTTATGAGAAAGAGACAACTGAAATTGGTGTCTGTAAATTATAAGTGGGGATTGTGCCTGTTTGTGGCTTAAAGAGTATAGGGTGGTTAAAAATACTGTAGGTTAGAAAGTTATAGAGTCAGGCAAACCGAGAGTTGAATTCCATATTCTTTGCTCACTGGATGTAGGAATGTGAACAAATTACTTAATATATAATATACTGTGCCTCAATTTCCTGATCTCCCAAACAGAAACAACACCCACACATAAACGAGATGGTGTGTAAAATGCCTGGCATGTGGTAGACATTTGATAAATGTCAGCTTCCCTTCTCTTAAGTTTCCCCCAAGGAATCAGTCTCACATAAACACTAACATTCATTCTCCAACATTTTTGTTAAGTGCAGCCTCTCTTTCAACTCCACCACCACCACCCCTACAGTCTTCTCTCACCCCCAGGGTGAGAAACTAAAATTCATTTTGGTGTTAGAAGAAACCAGAGATTGGTATCTCCCCTTTCTTATCTTCCTATCTCATTCAGTTACTAAATCCTCAGGCCCTGAACACAAATAACCATGATTTTAACTAGTCATGTGTGTATACAAATGCAAAATTCCTTGTCTTCTCCACCCCAGAGAAAAGCCTCAAGAGTATGCCATACGCTTTATCACACATGTAATTGCATTCAATATTTCATGTACATTTAAGCTGCCTTCCAGCTACCTTTCATTACATGGTTCTGTGTAATTCTTGCATGTATTTTTTCAAGTGCAATTACATATTCATGTTAGCTTGTACATTTTTGTCTCCCTCCTCCAACAGACTATAAGCTCATGGAAACAAGGACTCTGATTGTCTAATTCATAATTACAGGCCCAGGACATGTACCCCACCCAGAGCATGCACTTAAGAAATGTGCTGAATAAACGTGTTGAATGAATGAATGTGTATTTTTTATTAATTGATTATCTAGGTCCAATTTATTGTCAACTAGATAAACTTTCAGGTTGTTCTTCATTTTCAGATTTTATAGATTGACTTACATTTTTTTGCTGATCCACATTATTAAATCAGACCCTCTTATTTTGCAAGGTAGAGATTTTACTTGATGAAACTACTCAGGAAACACTAGATATCACAGCTCCAATCAAAATGAATTTTCTCTTTTCATACTGTTTTAACATAAGTGAGGTCCAACCATAAAGCATAATTCTACAAACAGAGTGAGTATTCCATATTCTTGTTTAAAACACAATTAGATTATTATTAAAATTTGGACACTAAATTCAAGATGATTGCAAGCAAAAAGCAGCAAGAGAAAAAGTAACAGTGAGAGAAAAATTTGGACTTCTGGTGATTAACTGTATACCAAGGAAACTGTTAATAATTCTAGGAAGTGTAGATGAGATGGGACGCATGGGTCATGTTCTATCTTGTGAAACATTAACACAACTACTATAAAATTTCCAACACATTTCCACAATATGCACACATACATATATGTGCACTCATACACTAAAAGTCCTCCATTCAAGTCCACATGGTTATTGCATGCACATACAAAGGGACCAGATTTTTAATGACCTTAATTGGTACAACTTGTATTTGAAAACCTATAGAGACTTCTGGTCAAGATGGTGGTAGAGGTAAACCTGGCTCACCTCCTTGCACAACCACATCAAAATTACAACTGAAATATAGAATAACCATCACCAGAAACAACAGAAATCAAGTTGAATGGAAGTTTGACAACTATGGAATTAAAGAATCCATATCCATCCAGACTGATAGGAGAGGTGAAGATGTGGAATGGGCTCATCCCACATACACAAGTGGTGGGTAAAAATTCAGGAAGGATATCTTGGGAGAGAGGAGCCCCATCCCCACACCAGACCTCCCAGCCCAGGGCTCCTGTGCCAGGAAGATAAGTCCCCTTCTAGTTACAAAACCCAGAGAAAATTGAATCAATAGAAGAAACTTCTAGAGTCTTAGCAGTTACTCTTAAGGCACCCATACACAGACTTACTCAGACTCACTCCTTCTGAGCTCCAGCATTGGGATAACAGCTTGAAAGTCAACAGTGGCATATGGGGAGAAAATGAAGTGTCTGTCTCAAGGCAAAAGCTGGGGGAGAGCTTTCTCCCAGATAGAAAAACAGGCAGAGGTCAATGTCATTTTTCTGAACCCTCCCCTCTCAGAGCCATAGAGCTGGCAGTCTGGTACCATATCTGACTCCATCAACCTGGATAACATTGTTTGCCCTGCCCTGGAGATCTCCAGAGAGTCCCACCCAACTTATAGGCCTGCCCAGGCTACTTTTCCATATGAATGGCTGGTCTTGGTTCATGCTGCACAACTTCCTTAACCCTCTCAAACAAGAAACAGCCAACCTCAGGGGGCCCCCTGCTCCTGTACATTTTGCTAAGTGGCCCCAGGACCCTGCATTAGCAACAACCAGCCTAGAATCACAGCTTGGCTTTGCCTGGGAATCTCCAAGCCCAGCACAAGTAGCTGCCTTCTCAGATTGCTTTATAGCCCAGGAAGGGTGGCCATGGGCAAAACACAGGTGGGAGCTGACGTTAGTCTGCAACACCCAGAAAATCCCAGGGCCTGTGCACCCAGTGGACAGCTATAGACCACATTGGAGCACCACCACCCTGTTCCTACACACCTGATCCTCCATGGAGGGTAGAGGTTTGTGGCAGTGGCCACAGTCAGTCCTTGTAGCTAACTGGCCTGTGTAAATCCCCTCCTGTTGACCTGCCAGCAACAATCAAGGCTCAACTATAAGAAGAGGGTGTAATCAGCCCATGCAAAGGGTGTACCTTGAGTACCCAGCTTGTGTGATAGATGAGGCTGTACCACTGGACCCAATAGGACACCTACTACATTAGGCCATGCTACCAAGACAGGAAGTGGTAGCAACTCTACTTAATACATAGAAACAAGCACAGGGAGGCTGCCAAAATGAGAAGACAAAGAAACATGGCCCAAAGGACAGAGCAGGTCAAAACTCAGAAATGAACTAAATAAAATGGAGATAAACAATCCATCAGATGCAGAGTTCAAAACACTGGTTATAAGGATGCTCATAACTTGGTGAGGACCTCACCAGCATAAAAAAGATCCAGTCAGAAATGAAGGATACACTAATTGAAATAAAGAAAAATTGACAGGGAAACAACAATAGAGTGTATGAAGCTGAGAATCAAATCAATGATTTGGAAATAAGGAAGCAAAAAATAACAATCAATCAGAACCCCCCAAAAGAAGGATAGTGCAATCAGCCTCTGGGACAGCTTCAAGTCATCCAACATTTTCACCACAAGGATGCTAGAAAGAAAAGAAAAAGAGGAAGAATTTGGAAATCTATTTGAAAAAATAATGAAAAAATTTCCATAATTTGGTAAAGGAAATAGACACGAAGTCCAGGATGCACAGAGAGTCCCAAACAAGATGGATGCAAACAGGGCCACTCTAAGACATATCATAATTAAAATGCCAAAGGTTAAAGATAAAAAGAGAATTTTAAAAGCAGCAAAAGAAAAGCAGTTAGTTAGCTACAGGCGAGTTCCCATAAGGCTGTCAGCTGATTTCTCAAAAGAAACTTTGCAGGCTAGAAGGGATTGGCAAGGAATATTCAAAGTCATGAAAAGCAGGGACCTACAGCCAAGATTGTTCTACCCAGCAAAGATATCATTTAGAATCAAAGAGCAGATAAAGAGCTTCCCAGACAAGAAAAAACAAAAGGAGTTCATCATCACCAAGCTATTATTATATGAAATGTTAAAGGAACTTATTTAAGGAAAAGAAAATCAAAACTATGAACAATAAAATGGCTATATATATATATATATATATATATATATATATATAATTGAATCTAAAAAACAAACTAAGAAAATAAGAAGAACAGAGATAGACTCATGGATATGGAGAGGGTTTTGATGGTTGTGAGATGGGAGGGGATATGGGGGAATAGGTGAAGAGGTGAAGGGATCAAGAAGTACAAATAGGAAGTTACAGAATAGCTACGAAGACATAACATACAGTATAGGAAATGGTGTAGCCAAAGAACCTATGCATGACCCATGGGCATGAACAATGGTGTAGGGATTGCCTGAGGGAGTGCGGGGTACTGGGTGAAAAAGCACACAGGGGGAAAAATTGGGACAACTGTAATAGCATAATCAATAAAATATCATTTTAAAATGTAAGAAAAAGAGAAAGCCTATGAATGCTGGGTTATAGAGTCTAGTGAGAGGAAGTGCCATGTTCCCCTGGGGCTCTCTAGATTCCCACACCCTCTGAGTTATGTAGGTCACCATAGCAACGTCTGTGTACATTGCTTCGAGTGGATGGACCACAGCTGCTAAATTCTACTGGGGATCCATCACACCCTGTCTGGCTGCACATTAAGTCAGAGTGTTATTCCAAGATTTCTGAGACTCTCTGAGCCCTTGAGCTTATCCCAAGGGACATAATTAAAGTCACACTGACTTAAGTAGCATATGGGATGGCAGTATGTCATTAGCTATTTTATGGTTGTAAGGTGACAGTCATTTCAGAAGGCAGCTGACTGCACCTGAGAGGTGTACCCTCTCCAAGTGGCCCACAGAAAAATGCACTCAGCAATGATGTCTGAGGCTGAGTTATCTTAGCTAAGGAGACTTGGAAAATCCCTATGGTGCTAGATCATTAACAACACATTTTGTTAGGAATGATAGGTTTTTCTGATTGCTGTGACTTAAATTAAGAAATTCAGGCTATTCCTCTGGTACTTGGACAAATATCTCTGGGATTGTCCAGTCCTGAAAATGTCTAAGTGCAATTGGAAAAAGGTACACTACATAGATATCCAAGTGGAAGAAAGAGCACCACATATGCTTTTCACAGGCTGTCAGATCTAATCTACCATCGCTGAAGAGGCACTTCTTAGGTAAGTTTTCATTTCACACAGATGATCCTCTAAGTATCAGACCTACTATACTCAAAGGCTTACTCATTAAGACCCCTACTTTGATGTGTTGAAAAACCAGCCAGCCCTTCCAGTACATATGTCCAGGTTGTGCATTGCACAAGGATGCCACTTCTAAGGGGCCACTATTCACATCATGTACACATATTAACATTTGAGAGCACATGGGCCAATGAAGAGATTCAGCCTATCGGCCAAGTCCTGAATCAGCAGTCAGGAACTCCCTCTACATAAACATACACTGGAACATGTGCTCATCACACACTTAGAAGAACATGCATGTACATACTCATTAGAATATACATATGTGCACAGCTGTGCTCTGTCATGAGCTCATCTTGGATATTTCCTGAAGTCACATCTCTGGTTCCTCTTGCCTACTACTCTCAGAGCCCTCATTCTATACCCAACACCATCCCAAGCTGACCTAGTCATCTCACTTGTGGTGAAGAGGAAGTGTGCAAGCTGCTGGTGTGTACTAGTGTCCAAGGGTGTACAATCATCCAGAGATTGGAAAATGCAAAGCCAGGGCTGCAGCCTGTGGGAGCTCCAGAAAACACATATTGACAAGGTAAAAAAAAAAAAAAAACATAAAGAAAAGAACAGAGACCAAATAGTCTACAGCATAGCATCAAAAAGGAAATTTTTAAAAAATGTAGTTCTTGGGATTTAACTACAAAGAACAGTTATGAAGACAGAAAGAAAAGACTTAGTAAGAGGCCAACATGACTCTGAAGCCTGTTAGTGAGCCAAGATTTAGAGAGGGAAGAGATGTGAGGGGCGTTTAGGATCTGGGAAAGAAAGGAAATAACAAAAAGAACTGAAACCAACAGTGTCAGAAGGGCAGACTGAGACCTTTACGAGGGAAGAGTGCTCCCCTCAAGGGCATAAAGGTAAGTTACTACTTGCCTAAGGTCACATAGACACAGGTAAGTGGAAAAGCCAGGATTTGAACCAGGCCCATGCTGCACCGCCATGATACTGCTCTCACACCAACTAGACAATTTCATTTTCTCCCAAGCATGGGCAAGACTACAGCTGAACGTATGAGAGTCAACAAGAGCTGGACCACAGAAAGCATGCCTGCATACGGGAGCATCGAGGACCAGTGTTCAACAACATGAGCAGCAGGGGGTGGGACAAAAACATAGGTGCTTGTGGACTGACAGAGCTTGGCAGTTTCTCTTTCTGTTTGCATTGTGAGGATTGAACTGGGCTTGTTTAGACTAAATAAGCCTTCGGGATTATGAAACAATTGTAAGGGATGGTGAGAATGGGAACAGGGCCACAGGGATGGAGTGCTACAGAGATTAATTTGGAAAATAAAATATATTCGGTCCATTATTTCCATGAAGTTGATGAAACAGATCATACTGGCTAATGTAGTAAGTATTAATGAAATAGTGAGGAGTATTACCTACCTTTTAGACTTACTCTGACAGTTTGTCGTGAAGCACCTGGCAGCATACAGAACACAGAAGTAGAAGTGCTCAAAAACTGGGTACCAGTGCTATTAATTAGATAAGTAGTACAGTATCAAAAATATCAGTTGTATTTGAGTGTCCACATGCTAAAAATTAGGTCCGTATAATTTCCTCAGTTACTCCTCATTGGCAAATTAAAAAGTTGGGCATCTGCCATCTAAGCACTGAAGCTGCGTCACTGGCATTATATAGGGAGAGAGGTTACGTCAGCTTCAAGGAAATTAGTGTTCGTCACTTAATTGCTTCGCCTTACAAAACCATATAAGTTTTTACTCCAGTGACTTTTTAACTATATATATGTTTCTCCAATTTTGAATTCAATGCCTTCCTCTGTAAAAAGAAAGTAATATCTACCTCACAAGCACTTTATGAGGATCCAATGAGATCATGTTTGTCAGCAACATACCACTGTAAAGCTTTGGTATTATTATTGTCATTGTTGCCCATTCCCTTCAGACCACACACTCACTTTAAAACCACGTCATCATGGGGCCCTGTTCACTGTCTGCAAAGCAATGTGCTTGGAAGCTCTGAGTGGACGGATTAAGCCAGACATCTATGCACTGCTGCTGATGCCTTGAGCCCTCTGTCATGTGCCAGCTGGGAATAAGTTATGTGAATGTTCCATCCATAAGGCTCTGTAAGGATCTGATTGAAAGACACTGCGTGATGACATAAGGACATTTTTATTTTATTTATTTTATTTTACTTGTCCTTGGAATTCCTGGGAGGCATTACAAAACCTGACTTGATTGTACAATGCAAGAGACCGTGCTGACGGTGCCACCACAGTTTCCACAGTGTTTACACAGAAATACGTTAACAAAAGAGTGTGTGTGTAAAATTCAGAGGGCTGAGCACCAAGGCCATTAGGGGTGATTCAGAAATCAAATAGTCATGAGCCTTTTGAGGTGGGGATTTTATGATAGACTTGTATGAATTGATTTTTTGTCTATTTGTTTTTTATTTATTTATTTTTAAAGAATGCTTGAAGTGTTTTCTGCTTCTGCCTTCAAGGTAGAGTTGCCAGATTTGACAAATAAAAATACAGGGCACATAATTAAATTTGAATTTCCCATAAACAATAAATATTTTTCTAGTGTTTTTGAAGAGTTGAGCCTTGATTTTTGTTTTAATTCAAAGCAAGTAATTTCCTATTGCTGTTTTGTGGAAAGAGGAATGACATAATTTAAGGCAGCAACAAACCTAACTTTCTACATTGGTTTTTTTCTTTCTTAATATGTCCCGCAACTAGTAGGAACTGAATGTTTTTATTTTTTACTTTGTTTTTTAAAAGATTTTTTAAATTTATTTTTAGATAGAGTGGAAGGGAGGGAGAAAGAGAGGGAGAGAAACATCAATGCATGCTTGCCTCTCATGTGCCCCCCACCGGGGACCTGGCCCAAAACCCAGTCATGTGCCCTGACTGGGAATCGAACATGCGATCCTTTACTTCACAGTCCAGTGATCAATCCGCCGAGCCACACCAGCCAGGGCAAAATGTTTTTAAATATGAGAGTCACATAATCAGAACTTCAGTTTATGATGAGACTTCTAACATATAATGTATACCGCAAATAGGGCTGAACAAAACCAGTTAAAATCTAGGTGTTCAGGGACGAAGAGAGGTTTGAAACTCAGAGACAGAAATACAAGTAGAAGAGAAGGAAACAGTGTGTGGAAGACAGTAGGGTGGTGAGTCTACATGACCAGACATTAATTAAATGAGGAGAAAAAGAAAAAAATTAAATGTCAAACATATATTCTTTTAAGCTTTTAAGAATATTAATCTCACTAGAGGAAAATAGGGAAATCAGGAGAAAAGACTGATTTTGAGGGTGAAGATTATAAAATATCTTTGGGACTTACAGCATTATAAATGTTCTATTAATTAAGCATATTAAAAGCAAAGTCATTCAAGTCTGTATGGGAATTGGGAATGTATTAAAGTCACCTTCCAAAACAATTAGAAAATAAATGCACATGTAGATACACACACAGAGCTTTAAACATAAAGGAAACATTGTATAATCTCTCTGGCATGACACGTTCTGATTATAATTTAACTCACCTAATTAATCCTCCTTCCAAGAGGAAAAAAGCCATCATTGGCATCGCTCCTGACTCGAGGTCCTGCACTGTTCCGTATGCGGGGGACACAGACGTGCAGACCCACAGGGCTCCTGCTCTCACGGAGAAGAGCAGGTACACCGAAGACACGAGTAGATGCACAAACGTAGCGCATCTTCCATGGGAAGATGAGCACGAACATGAAAAATAAAGCAGGATAAGTGTTAGAGAATGACTGGGTTTCTGGGGTTCTGTCTCAGAAGAGATCAAGGAAGGTCTCTCTTGTGAAGTAACATTTGAACAAGGACCTGTATAAAGTAAAGAAAAGAATCTGGTGGAAAGCCAGCCTAGACAGAAGTGGTACCCACAGCAAAGTCCCTCACAAGCTTTAGGCTTGGGTGTGTTTTGTTTTTGACCCAATGATATAAGAGTGAATGTAATGAAATCACATATATCTAGAAGTTCTGAATGTTCTTGTGTGGTTCAGCTCAGTCTCTAGCATTCCTGCCTTCTGTCATCAGAAAAATATACCCCGGGTGCTCACCCCTCCCAGAGCAAGAGTCCCATGGGGCACACCTCAACCTGACTCACAGCCTGAAGCAGAGCTACCCCCAACCAACCCACAAAGCCATGAGCAAGAAAAATGTTTCCATTTCAAGCCACTGAGATTTTGGAAGGTGGGAGTTAGACAGTGTTAATACAGTGGATACAAGACTGATGCAACAGAAATGAGCTTGAATGCTTGTGGGATAAGAAAAATCCAGAATGGTTAGAGCAAAGTACATGGCAGGAAAGAATACTTAGACATAAGGTCAGAGAGCAAAGACACAGGCCTCATGGGCCACTCAAAGCAGTTCAAGTTTTAAATGTCTTTCTAATGTGATTGGTAGTAGTTTAAGATTATGTTTTTAAAAGACCTTTTGGGACGCTGTATGAGGAATAGAATTAAAGAAGACAAGAGTAAGGAGGACTGTCATTAAGATATTTTGAGTTGTATAGGCAAGAGGTGGTGGTGGTGAGTTGACTTAGAGTATGGCAGTGGAGAGAGTGAGAAGTGATTTCATTTGACAGATATTTGTAAGTTGAGCTGGCAGATCTTGATGTTTTTAAGGTAGGGTCACAGGTCAAGAAATAGCACTGTTTATATATACATTACACACACATATTTGTCTACCAGTACTCACACACACGTGATTTCAACCATGATTTATAGCTGCCTTAAAGAGTACAGATGCTCTGAGTCCTTTGTGAGTTCCTGGTGACTCTAATTTGAATTAGATGTTAGTAGCAAGAACTAAAATGAAGGGACAAGTGAGAAAGACTACATGGAATTTGCTGATGTGGCTATCTGAACAAAAAGGTTTTTATTGTGGCTAACTGGGAAAAGCTGTACTCTAAGCACAGGCGAGTGAGAGGCCAGCTTGGGGAGGGAGGTAATGCTGGGTTTTAGAAGTGTCATGTTCAAGGTGACTGACTGCAGGATATTTGGTGGAAATGAGCAGCAGTGCCTGGAAAGGACTAGAACAATAATAATAATCACCAGCCAATAGCTTCTGAGCACATGTGTATTATCTTATGTGACCCACATAAAACCCCTGAAAATCAGATCCCAGTGAGGAAACTCTGGCTGGGGGAGTCACACAGCTCTGCAAGAGGCAGAGCCATCCAATCTGACTTCATAGCAGATGCTGTGTTATGGAGGCCAGAGAGGGCAGAGTGCTTTATGAATTAAACATGCCTTGGGCCTCTTCCTTAGTCACACTTAGACTGGTTTCATCAGCTTTGCTGTAAGGTATCTGCTTCTGGTCTGTCTTTCCTCTCCACCCAGACTTTTAAACTGCTAGAGAAGTCTCACATGTGTATTCCTCCCCGTCAATGCTTAGCACAGCACTGGACATATTCATTCACACAACAGATTTTCTCAGGCACCACCAATGGACCAGGCACTGTGCCAGGAGAGGAGCAGATCCAAAGGACACCCTAGGCTGTTCGCCCCTGAGGACACACTGTAGTAGAAAAGAGGGAGACGCAAGCTCGTCGTTGTAGTGCAGGGCGATAACTGCTGTAATAACAGGTGAGGTGCTTTGACCTTCACAAGGCTCTTAGAAAAGCAAGAGATGCTTTTGTTCTCTTTGACCAGATACTGGAGAAGTGTATTAATTTCTGACAATGGCCATTATATAGTATGGATGGTTACAAATTGGGTGGCTTAAAACAACTCGTTTATTCTCTCACCATGCAACAGGCCAGAAGTCTGAAACCAAGGTGTCAGCCGGGCCTCCCAAGGTGCTAACTGAAAATCCTTCCTTGCTTCTTTCATCTTTGTGGCCTTTGGAGTTTCTTAGCTTGTGGCAACGTAACTCCAATCTCTGCCTCCCTCTGCACACAGCCTTCTTCTCTGTACGTGCCTCTCTGTATCCTCTAAGGAGAGGACATAAGGACATTCGTCAATCCAGGATGATTTCTCCTGCAGATCCTTCACTGATTACATCTATGAAGACCTTATTTCCAAATAATGTCACTCATTCTGAGCTTCTGAGTTTCACATTCTGAGCTTCTAAGGTTCACATCCTGAGAAAAATGAGCGGTCTTCCTCTGACAGACCAACTCTGGCTACAAGTGACAACTCTGTCTACAAGTGGCAGAAGCCCAACTTGAGCTAACCTGGACAAAATGGGGAGATTGGGGCTCACATAAGCAGAAGGGGAAGTAGTATGATGAAGCAGACCTCCAATACTGCCAGCTCATTTCTCCCTCTTTGTTTCTTGTTCAGTCTGGTCTACCTCCATGTCAGCTTCATTCTCTGCACCTGTAGAATGGCCTCTCCCCAAGGCCGAACACAAGGCCACTGACATGGTCAGAAAAGAAAGAGGCGTGTGGCCCAGCTCTGGAACAGAAAATCCCAGGGAAGAACTGAATGTGCTCGCTTTTCCCAGAAAAAGTGAACTGTGCTATGGAATTCATAAAGAAAAAGCATGTTCTCCTCAGCCAAAAAAGAATAGAAAAGGCTGAGGCCATTGCAATCTAAAAAGTCAAACAGAAATTGTATGTCTTAGACTTGTTGATAACTATTTATAAAAATGACTGTCATTTTTCTAATAAAATAACAATTTAAAGTTATTTAAAGCACTAATGAAAAAGCAAAGGAAACAATTAACTTAGGGAAAGTATGAGCTAGTCATTCATCGTGAAGTGAAGGGTGGAGTAGAACCTCTGTTTGGTAACTAAAGATCATCTCAAGTATTGTATTTCAACTTCCTATGTACGGTGTGAATATTGCGGGAGTTGCCAAACTTTTAAGGTCACGAACTAGTTAGTAAATACAAGGTTGAGCAAAAGTATGTTTACAGTTGTGAGTATGTGAAACACAGAGTTTATCTGTGTGTTATACTTATTAATTATTGTATTATCTATTTGTATTATAACTGTAAATCTAGTTTTGCCCACCACTATACTTTAGGCTTTGCAACCAAGAGGAAAAATTAATAATATTATGTAAATACTTACATAATTACTTTTAATATATAATCATTTAAAGTTGTAAAAAAAAGATTAGCTTCCAGATGGTATAAATTCAGGGGACAACTCAAATCTGCCCTTCAGGCAGTAACTTGTCAACCCCTGGTTCAGGCCATCGGACGGCAGCAGTCATTCAGAGTCGAACATTTAAGCTTAACCTTGGTTTCTTTAAACTTATAATAAAATACCTTTAGAGACGGTTGATATGATAGCAGTCATCTGGTTTGATTTTTCTATTCACCCGTAGCAGAATGGCCCAGGGCTATGCAGCAGCCTGCTCGTGGCCCTTCAGCTCTACTCTGTGGCAGGACCCAAACAGGAACCCTGTTCCCTTAACTCCTGATTCGTGACCTGTCCCTTAATGCCAAGGTGCATCTTACAGATTGATTCTTCTCAAATGACCCAAACCAAACTACTCAAGTTTAAGTGCACAAGTGTACCTACCAAAGGTGGGGCTGATCACATAGTTGGTCCCAATGCAAAGACTGATGGGAATGACATGATAAACTTGAGCAAAGAAGTGGGGCAGCTCAGGGAGGGGGTTGCTCCAGTTCTGAAGTGCACTCTGGCAAGTCTCAGAGGCACTGAGTGCTACCCCAGGCCACCCCAACCTCCTCATCACCACAGAAAGGCAGCAACAATGCCAGAAACAAGGACAACAATTAATGTTTTTGAAAACTTAATCTGAGCCACTTTTGTTCAATCTTATAAGTGTTCATTCATTATTTAATTTCCAAAAAGCTAAGTAAAAACTTCTTCCTAGGTTTTCTTTTTTTTAATCACACATCATCAGGAGACATATACAGGCTGAACATGTTAGTGCACATTGCATGACCCAATTCGTTTGTCATTATTGCGGCTGGTTTTTAAAGCTTGTAATTTATGGCTCTGACATGCCACAATAAATTAAAACAGGGTGGGTGTCCAAAATAGCTCACAGGAATGACGTTCCACTCATGAAACACAGTTCTCAAAGGTGGAAAGCAGCCAGCATGACATGTGCGACTTTGTGTACGATAACTTTTTGTGTTATTTGGCATGCGACACATTCTTTTCACAACAGACACCTCTCCCACCCTCACTACTGGATAGTTTTTGTCTGTTGTAAATTTTCACAGCAGTTCATCAGAATCCCATACCTGGTACCAGGGATGCTTGCAGTGAGACCACCATGAAAACAGAACACATTGCTAAACCAATTTTGAAAATGGGAGCCCATTTATTGCCAGAAAGCACAGGAACTGAAAAGATTTATTTTAAACAATGAATAGAGGAAAGGACAGTTTACAGTATCTAAAGAAACAGACAAAAGTATTCTAATGACAACCAAAAAAACATACAAGATCCTATGTCAGCCGCCTAAATGCCTCTCTGGCCTTCCCTTCAGTCAATTCAAACTATTTTCTGTTCTCCTTTCTTCCCTTAGGATTTCCAGCCTTTGTCCCTTTAGCCAAACTACCCTCAGGACCTGGAACTCCCTTTCTCTCTCCTGATACATCAGTCAGTGGTTCTCAATTTCTTTCTGCCAGAGACAACTAAGGGCTTCAACATACTCTTCGTGGATGACAGTAGCTCACATTAGCAGTGTGAAGCCATGGGGACATATTTCTGAAGAACCATATGGCCTTTGACAAAGCACCTTAGATTAAGGTAAGGGGCATGCAAGCTCCCAAATGAGAACTGAATTGTTGACTCTTGGTCATCGGCACCAATCCAAACACCACAGGAAGCCCCAGTTTGGGGTGTGGTGAAGAAGGAAACTTATTTAGCGATAACAGCTTGACAGTAGTGCTGCGTGGTTGTGGAAAGAACATGGCTGTGAGGGTGCCCAGGGCAGGTCAGATCTGTGACGGTCCACTCTGTCCTTCCCTACTTTGTGCTAGTCTGCTCTGCTCCTGCAAGACGTCTTTGCTGCTTCAGCCCCAGCCAGGGAAACGCAGTCTTCGAGCTTAGGTGGAAAGAGGACTCCCCCCGGCACAGGGGAGCTGGCTTACATAGACAGAAACGTCCACTCCTGGTCCCTGATTGGCCAGAATAGAGTTGTTAGGATTGGTCAGAGCTGCAAAACTCAGTTGGATGAGGCACAGTCCTAACAGTCCTATCAGTTGTAATGGGACTCCAGGAAACCTTTATAAGGCAGGCTCAGATGGCAGAAAGAGGGCAGAGAGGCAGTTCAGTGAGGGGGCAGGCAGGTTAACACAGGCTTCTCCTTGAAGTGCGGTTAGTGTGTGAGGAGCCCCTATGCCAGAAATGGCTGCTAGACTCTGCTTTTTCTTTTTTCTTTTCCTTTTCTTTTTTTTTAATGGCCAGTTAGCCATCAGGAGCTTTTCTTAGTCTTCAGGCTTCACAGAAATATTAGTCTATGGCACTGGTTCTAAACTCTGGCTCCACAAAAGGATAACATGACAAGTTTTTAAAAGATCTCATGCCCAGGCCCAATCCCGGATCAATTAAATCAGAATCTCTGGAGGTAGTACAAGGGTACTGCTAGGTTTTAAAAGCTCCATGAGTGATTCTGTCAGTTTTGAGAACCACAGGCATAAATTCTTCATTCTACCTTGCTGCCTCAAGGCCTCAGCTTTCTTAAATCCCCAAGTGGATCATTAATAAATACTGCTGTACATTATCTCTCTGAAGCCTATCTGGGGTCAGGTGTGTTGCAGAATTCAGAATTTTGGAGCAATATCCAGTGTGTGTGTGTGTGTGTGTGTGTGTGTGTGAAAATACATAATAGCCTCAGAAGAGTTTGGACCAACACCCTATAATCAAACACACTGACATTCCAAAGTGAAACAAACATCCATACGAAGTTATATAAATAGACTATAAATATTCTTATCTTAGTCTAAGTCGGGTTTTGTTCCCAAATGAGTTAAACATTTTTCCATTTTCAGAGTTTTGAGATTTTGGAATCATGGAATTATAATCCTGAGTTTATCAAGTAGCTCCCTTTCCCAAAGGGCATACACTAATCACAAAGGTGAGTGAGACGTGGACCCTCCCTTGGCAAGCGTACAATGGATCTGATTGGGGGAAATAGGATAAGAGGGATGTACATTACTAATTATAATCAGGTCAGCCTTTCTCAAAGTATGCTTAGTACAGTGGCTCTCAATACTGGCTGCACACAAAAATACCCAGAAACTTATAAAAATATTGTCACAACCACATTCCACAAATAATTAAATTAAAATTGGAAGCCTATTCATATTTTAGGCATGAGTAGTAAACTCAAAAATAATTGTGAATAAGAAAATACCATCGGGAGAAAGCAAGCTTTAATGGCTAAATATAAGTACAAATGGTTTTGAAATGTGTCCTCTTGAGACAGTAGTTTGGATGATTGGGAAAAGGCCCAGGATATAGGAGGAGAGTGTGAGAGATGAAGTAATGATGAAACGCAGTTCAAAAGGAGAATTTGGTTTTAATTAAAAAAAAAAAAGAATTGGTGTATTGTTCTTTCAACCAGTTTGGTTGGGGAAATGGACTGGCAGCTGAAGAGTCTGAAAGAAGCTTCTCAGCTATTCCCCAGTCTCACACTGTCCTAGCACCAGGAGAGACGGCTTCTCTAAATCTTCTGCTTTAATGTGACATCAGTTTTTGAGCTGTGGCTTAATTCTTCCGTTATGAATTAGATTTTTACCTATTTATGCCTACCTTCCTAACTACATTATAAACTAGAAAACAGAGATTATTTCTTAAAATTCCTTACATTTTCCCACAATACCTACTACTGTGTCTTACATAATTTAGATTTTCAGTAATTTGTTTTTACTTTGCACCCAAACCATGCACCTCCACTGAGGCAAACAGAACTGGAAATTACATAAATCGAAGAAAGTAAGAAACATATGAATGATTGTTTTTTCTGGTCTGAAATTATGAATTTTCACCCTTGACCTGAAAAGTAGAATAGGAAACGTAAAACTGGAAGGTGGCAGGAGTATATAAATCACCAGGCAAGGAGAAGGCTAACAGACGGATGGATGAGTTTTTCGAACACTCATTCTGAATCCACATGACCCATGTTATTCAGCGACTACAAAAGTAACTGCATAAACAATTCTCAAATAACAGAGGAGAAACTTTAAGTTACTAACAGAAAATTTTAATTAGACAAACTATTAACAGAAAAGAAACAGCTATTATTAGCACATAAAACAGATAAATGTAAGTGCATCTTCAAATTAGTGGAATGACGCTTTAAAAGAGAAGGTACGAGCACTCTGAGTCCCCTTTTTTCTGAATCGCATGAAAGCTCATGGTACAGAGAGAAGCAGGTTGGTGTGCTCTGTGATGTCTACGTACGAGCACATGAAAAAAGTCTGGATAATGTCGCAACACTAGTAACAGTGGGTATCACTGGAGAAAGGCCTGGAAAAGGTAAAGGAATCGGATGAGACTCAAACAAGAAAGTAGACCACTAGAAAAAGTTATATGCATTATAATGATATACATATGCATTCCACCAAGAATGTGAATCGGCAGATCAGCAGCATAAGTATGAGGTGCAAAATGGCTGCTGCTTTCTTCTGCCCAGCGCGTATCACACAGGAATCTGCCTTGTGACCCACCCTGAGCCGAAGCATAAAGAAAGCAAACCTGGAAAATGTCCAGCCTTGTCAAGCCGACACATTGCAAAGCCATTAAAAACTCCTTCAGCCACATTGTTTACATGGGGGCAGGGACAAAGAAAATGTATTTTATTTAAAATGATTTTTTTAATTTTTAAAAGCAATCAGATCTTAACCATTAAACCATGTCACATAACCAATAAACCAATTATTTACTTTTAAGGCTGTCATGACACTGATAATGTTCAAATCAATTGATTTAAATAAACAATAAAAAACAAAAAAGATATGAAGGCTGGATAACTGGAAACATCTAAAGAATCAAGTAAATTTCCTCAGCCAATGGGCAGATGTAATAATGACACATCCTTATAATTTTCTATATTTTTACACTCAAAGGTGGGACACTGTGCATTTTCCAAAGATGCAAAAGTTCTAAAGTTTAACACCTGACCTAACATCTCATTTCCCTTAATTCACCACAAAGACTTTGGTCTCCAGCAAACTGCTCCTCATATTTTGACAATTCCTTTCTAATTAATTCTGCCCTTTTAAGTCATGAACTGCCTAAAATAAATGGAAGTGAAAAATGGTACTTACCAAAAAGGAGCAACCCTATGTCTTCACCAGCCATTTCTTAAATAAAAATCAGCCTTTTTATGAAAATTGAAACAAATATTAGCACTTCTAAAAGGCTTCTGTAAGTTGTAAACTTGGTGAAACTGTGTTGGTATTGTTTTTATGCAGCTCAAATGAATATTAAGGCTGCATTAAGGTTGGTCAGTTAAGAAATGCAGGCCCAATAATGAGAAGTTGTGGTGTCCTTGGCAATCATAAGTATTTTATGTCTTACACATCTGTGTGGCTCTGGCATATCAGCACGAAGAACTTTGAAAATTCAGTTATCCAAGCCATGGATCAACACAAAAGTCGGCCTTTGCCAAGGCTGTGAATGTCGATCTAATCCAGTGATTTCCAACTGGTGTGCCGCAGGAATTTTAAAACATGCAATTCACGACTTTCTAGTCAGGGGCACTTACTTCTTCTCCCTTAGAGTGTCAACTAAAAAAATGACAACAGCCAGCACAACAAAATAGCTGTCCAGTGCGAGTGAATCAAAATTATATCCATTTTTTTGGTCAGATCAGCAAAAAATATGACATTTTTTGGTGTGTCATAGAATTATAGTAATTAGTTTATGTGCACCATAAGGGTGAAAAGGGTTGAAAATCGCTGCTCTAAACTTTTCCTTTTAAGCCCATTCGCCCTCTAACGGATAGCCAATGAAGCAAGGCCACCGGCACTGCATTTACGAAGCCTTACCCTGGTAACAAGCGACAAAGTTTTAAAATACATGCTTTAACTTCACCTTCACAGCAAACCAGTGAGGTGATTATCTCTGTTTCAGTAATGAAGAGCGGGGTCAGTAACTTGCCCATGACCTAGCTGATTCCAAAGCACACGTGTTACCACTGTGGTAAGCTACCCTCATCATGATCTGCTCGTGATCACGCTCCAGGGCCTTCCTTGCCTTAATAATAACAGCCGTATTTATGGAGCACTGACCTGGAGCAGGAGTTGGACTAAATCAGCAATTTTCAACCCTTTCATCTCATGGCACATATAAAGTAATGAGCAAAATTCTATAGCACACCAAAATGTATTTTTGCCAATATTACAAATGTATAATTTTCATTGATTTCATATATATATATATATATATATATATATATATATATATATATATATAAAATTACCTACCTTTTTTGCTCCAAAGTGACTTTTTAAAAAATTCAGGTCCCTATACTTGTATATAAGGATTTCTAGTACGAATAATTAACCAATGAGATATAACTTCATTATGCAATGTGACCTATTATATGAGCTATATATTATATGAGCTCTATTATATGACCTATATATTTATAGTTTAAGGCATTCACACCTGACATTGCTGTTGGCTGTTGTCATTTTTTTTTACAATCTAAGGGAAAAGAGATCAGTGCCCTTGACTTAGTCAGTATTGTATGTTTTTTTAATTTTTTTGCAGCATATGGGTTGAAAATTGCTGGTCTAAATGGTTTATGGCACTATAATCACTTAATCTTTACAGTTGTCCCATGAGATAGAAACTACCATTATTAGCATCGTATACAAAAGGAAAGTGAGCCTCAAAGAGGTTCCTTTGGTGAGAAAAGGAGAAAGAGCTTAACCCTACAGTAATAAGAGGAGGAAGAACTTGAATCCTGGGGTAGGCTGGAGCGAGCCTCCTGGGTTATCACTGACCTCAACAGCGAAGCAGTTGTTCATAGCCTTTCACACCCATATTCTGTAGGAGCATTGACAAGGTTTACTTGACAAGGTTCAGGAGAAGGAGGTTAAAGAACTTGTTACTCGGGAAAAACTTGGTGCTGGTACTCTACTGTGCCCGTAACCATATACTCACATATAGAATATTGGTGATGATTTTTTTCTTTCTGGTTCCAAAATATTACATGTCTTATGTCTTTGAAAGGAGAAAATGCACAGAAAACCAACACCAGAATCAGGTTTTTTTCATTGGCTCTGCTCACTTTGTAATATGCCATAAACAATTTCCCATATCATTAAATGTTCCTCTAAAGTGCACAGTCTAATGGAACAGTCTAATTTTAACAATTCTTATTTTGGAACACTTGGGTTAGTTCCAAATTTACTATTATAAATTACACTTTGAAGAACATGCTTATATATAAATCTGTCTGTATGTGTTTCTTTGAGATACATTATTAAATGTGGTAATGCTGGGTCAAAATAATTTAAGCGTTTTTAAAGACTTTGATAAATATAGTCAAATTCAGACTGCCATTCTGATTTATGTACAAAAGGAAATGAAAATAAATAATTCTGTGGAGAATTTACTAGCGAGAGTTTAACACAAAATGGCCACGCATTTGCTTTGATAAATTCCTCACTGTGAGGGCACTTGGTTGATGTTCATGACCACCAGGTGTCAGTCTAAAACAGGGCAAACTGAACTAGACCTAGATGGGGAAAAGTGAAAGCCACTCTTAGCCTTATACACTTGGCTATCTTGTGTTTTCTTCAGGTCACTTGGGAGATTGGGCCTTGCCAAATAAACAAATGAATGAATGTGTCAATTAGACCAAGCACAAGGACACTGGAGGGCCAGGTTTTCAGTGGACCTCAGGTTTAGGGCCACTAATCTATTTTGCTTTATATTTTTGTAAAATCTACTCGCACTAGCCTCACAGCTGAATCTTTTCAATATCAAAAGGTATTGGTTTCCTTGGAAGAAGCCAAACATTTTATGCCAATGAACAACTAGCTCACAATGAGACAAGTCTCCTGGGATAAAGATGCCCTTGGGTTATTCTACTTAGTGTCACAAAACAAGGAAGCGTGGCCACTATGAGACAACCCTCCACATAGACTGTGGAGAGTCATCATTATTTTTTCTGACTTTGTGGGTGCTCCCTTGCTTCCTTTGCTCCACATTGCAGTGCATTTAGAGTTACCAGAGATACGGCACAGACAGAAGCTTCTCTATAGGTAACACAGTGATGCCACAGCTGGTACCAGTCAAGTGTACTTAGAAATACCAGCTCCTGCACTAGTGCAGCTATCTGAGCGAAAGATGCAGAAAAAGAAAAACCACAGCAGTGTCTCACACTTGCGCCAATACTATTTAAATTAACTTTAGAGGCTTTAGTCTAAAATATGCTAAGGAAATTGAAAGGATTTATTATCAATATGAGTCTTTTTATCATAAAAACATCAAAAATATTCACAAAGAATCAGTGGTCCATAATTTGAGGATAAAGACACTAATATCTACTGAGTAATAAACCCTTCATATGTGCAAAAGAGGGGTTAAAAATAGGGAAAAATCCTGAATATACATTCAAGTAATTAAATTGTACAAAATGAGATATGCATTAAACTCAAGTATTTTAGTTGATATTTGGGTAATGAAACTTTTTCTCCCATTTCTGCAGGTGGCAGAAAAAAAATAAGTGCATCATCCCTTAGCCTACTTTTATAGAAATGCAGTGAGTGTCCTGTTAGAGGAAAATTTCACCTCACTGACCAGATCACATGTAGCTCAGTTCAGAGAAGAGATGACAAACTGGACTCCATCTACAAGAGAGAGAAAAGAATTATAGTATCAGAACCACGTCCTTTCAGCAAATAATGATTTTCCCTGAAGAAAAGATTTCGGTAACAATGTGATAGTTCTCTTCAAATATTGAATGATCGCCTTGTTAAGAAAGGCAATAGAATCTATCACATCCTCTCAAGTTGGCAGAACTAGAATCGATAAGTGAGAGCCACAGGGAAATTGATTTGGAGACAAAGTTAGAGCTCACAGCTCTGTGGTCTGTGCTCTACAAACGGGTGTTGGTTAGAGAATGCGGTGGGGCCACACGCCTCATTCGGTTCACCTTTGTCTTTGCACCAAGACGCCAGCTGTGTAGCAAGCCCTGCAACTACAGTATGAACAGCCCAGAAGGGACATCATGATAGCAGTCCCTCAAACGGGTGCCTTCAGTTTGCTAAGCTTTGCACGTTCCCACAGGGAGTACCTGTTCCTGCTTCCCTCAAAGGCATACTGTGGTAAGGCCATGTTTAAAAGTTATTGTGAGATCCAAGCAACAATGGAAGGGCTGTGTGGGTGCAATGAGCTCATGAAAGTCTTTAACAGCCTGAACAATCATTTTGGCAAGAATGTCATCTGGTTCAGGAACCCAGAAGGAAACTGATCCCTGAAAATCCTGCCAACTCTAAGGTATAATTCCTTTAAAAAAAAAAGAACAGAAATGAACAAAAATTGTACATATAAGTTATTACATCCAAGAGGAGAGTTTTACAATGAAGTTTTAAAGAGACAACTCTTGTCAGAGTACCATTAGTCCATTGGCTTACATAAAGGTACCCAATCCATGAGTCTAAGTCAGTAGACTTTCGGTGGTGAAGAAGAGCATAGGGGATTCATGCAGCTTTGATGAATGAGGAAGGAAGGGCCATGCCCAAGTCAAGTAGAATCAGGATATAAAAGTCAAGAATGGAAGAGGAAACCAAGCCATCTCCACATGTGACTTTTTGGAACACCGGGAAAAGCCCAGTGTATAGAAAAGGACCTCTTTAAACCACTGTCGGATGCCTAAATTTCAATAATTGAAGCTTTAAAAAGAGGACCACTTTCTTCACGCTGTAACTTGCTTTTTTCACTTTCTTTTTTTGTCGTGATTGTGCACTTTCCTGGTTCTCCAGCAGCTATTCTTGATCTCTGTCCTATGCTCCTGTTTCACTGGTCATTCCTTAACACCGGTGCCCTACTCAGTTCCTCTTCTTCCTCCCCAGGCAATCCCTGGTGAACAAAACTGATCTCAGGTTGTTACTTACCTTTGAATGGCAGTAACTTCTTAAAAATAAATCTCCTGCTAGACTGGTAGAAACACATGTCTGCTGAACTGCTCCCTCGCGATGTCCCACAGACACGCAAAACTCAGCAGGCCCCTTCAGGAAAGCGCGTTGTCCTACCCAAACACTCCACTGTCAGTCCCGTGCCCCCTTCTGCAGTGACTACGTCCATTAAGGACACCATGTTCAGTCAGCTGCTCAAACCAGAAACACAGCTATACTCTAATTTCCCTCCATCTTTCTCATGTACAATACTCATAATCACCAAGTTCCAGCAATTCTATTTTCTTTTTTTTTAGTTTTTTTTTAAAGATTTTATTTATTTATTTTTAGACAGAGAGGAAGGGAGGGAAACAGAGAGGGAGAGAAACATCAATGTGTGGTTGCCTCTAGCATGCCCCACACCAGGGAACCTGGCCTGCAACCCAGGCATGTGCCCTGGCTGGGAATCGAACCAGGCACTCTTCGGTTCACAGGACAGTGCTCAGTCCATTGAGCCACACCAGCCAGGGCCAGCAATTCTATTTTCTAACGTATCATGCCCTCTTTACTTCTATCCTGCTGCCACTGTATTATCTCAAGCCTCATTGCTTCTAGCCTGCACTGTACAACAACATCCCTAGTTGTGGTGGTTTTAAAATGTGCTCACAAATTCTTCGCACTCCTCCTTCCAACAGATAAAGCCCAATTATACTGCCTTCACATGGAGACCACACTTGGTGAGTCATTTCTAATGAAAACAGTGGAAGTGACAGTGTGTGACCAGGTCATTAAAGCCTCATTACTCTTTAGGAATAGTGTCTGTTAGGTTCCTGGTTCTAGAGGAAGTCAGTTGGGACAACATGGAGTTCCTCAGGCTTATCCTATGGACTGGGTGGTCCATAAGGCATGGAACCAAAGCCTCTGGCCAGTGGTTGGCAGGGACCTGAGGCCTCCTGCCAGAGACCACACAAGTCTTATCAGCAGTAGTTCCTCCAGCCCCAGTCAAGGTTTCAGGTAACCACAGGCCCAGTCATATTTTCACTGCAGTCTCACAAAAGACTGAATTTGACTCACCCAATTACACTGCCCATGGATTTCTCTGACCCACAAAAATTAAGTTTTGAGGAGTCATTTGCTATAATGCAACAGACAGTAGATATATAATCTATCTCCTTAAAACATCCAGATTCATCCACTTTTCTCTGTCTCAACAAAGACAGCCCCCTGGTCAAACCATAATCACCACCACGGCAGCAGTGAGCCCTCCACTGCTCTCCCCGTATTCACTTTCACCCCCTTCATCCAATCCACTAGTGTTTAGTGGTTATTTCAAAGCATAAATCTGATCCAATCCATTCCCTGTGTACACTGAAAGTGGCTCCCCATTCCTCTTTATGTACAGTTGGAAATGTTTAACCAGGTCCTATGTGACCTGGCTCGTACCTTCATCTCCAGCACCCTCAGCTACGGCTCTCCAACCACAGAAGATGCGAGGCGTTTCCTCAGTCACGACTGTACTACTTTGCTAGGGCTGCTGTAACAAAGTACCACAGACAGGGCGACCTAAACGACAGAATTCTATTTTCTCACAATTCTGGAGACTAGAAGTCTAACATCAAGGTGTCGACAAGGTTGTTTTCTGCAAGCTTGTTTTCTCCTGTGGCCTCTCTCCTTGGCTTGCAGATGGCTGTCTTCTCCTTGTGTCTTCACACAGTCTTTTCTCTGCTCATTCCTGCCCCTAGTGTATGCCCAAATTACCTCTTATTATAAAGACACCAGGCAGATTAGATCAGGACTCACCCTAACTGCCTCATTTTACTCAATCACTTCTTTAAATACCTTATCTCCAAATATAGTCACATTCTGAAATAGTGGAGGTTAGGGCTTCAACATAAGAATTTGGGAGGGGACAGTAAAAAATTCAGCCCAGCCCTGGCTGGCGTAGCTCAGTGGATTGAGCGTGGGCTGCGAACCAAAGCATCGCAGGTTCGATTCCCAGTCAGGGTACATGCCTGGGTTGCAGGTCACGGCCCCCAGCAACCGCACATTGATGTTTCTCTCTCTCTCTCTTTCTCCCTCCCTTCCCTCTCTAAAAAATAAATAAATAAAATCTAAAAAAAATAATAAAATAAAATAAAATTTAAAAATTCAGCCCATAATAGTGACCTTCACTTTCACTCTCTCCTCCGCTGGAAATGGCTTTGCTATTGAAGTCAGAGAACACGGACACAGAGTGCATGGTGAGAGGAGAGGATGGCTAGAGGAGGACAGGAGAAGAAACAGCAGCAGAAAGAGAAATGGAGATTAATAGACCTCAGGTAAATGCTGCCTACCTCACAGTTTTGCTAAAAAGAATGTATTCTAGCATAGATAGTTTCTGCCTTCCATTGCAGAAAAGAGTGTAAGGAAGAATACCACAATTTCATGGGCAAATGAAACTTTAGCACATGGAACGTACAGGAAGCAGCCTTTCCTGCCAAGATGGGACTACAGCACAGACCATTAGCCTGAGAAAAGAAACACAAAATGCCATACAAACTATGAAAATACATACTCTCGTGACCAGAATCAAACCATAATCAAAGCCGATTTGATGAAGGCTGATTTGATGAAGTAATTCTGCTGTAAATGAGTTAGTAAGATGGAAGAATTTCACACACTTCCAACAAGGGAATCTAAATGTAACTGGATATTAACTAGACTTTAATACACACACATAAATGTAATTTAGAGGTATTTCTCAACTTTTATAAATTATTAGTATTCTAAAAAGAATACCTGCTCAGGCATAAACAAAAACCAAGTCATTTTGTTTACTGATCTTGAGCTACAAACACTACTCAGCTAATGAAAATAAATGTATGTAAGTATTCTCACTATTAGCAAAGAGTGAAAGGCTTGTCAGTATAATCTCTCCAACCTATATTCCAAGCTTTCTCTGCATGGCCTCCCATGTGCTGTGAGTGTTTTAAAGCATGCAGGGTGTAGCAACACAGATCTAATTTGATAATTTCCAACTGGCTATCAATTGTACAAAAAGGTGCTACTTCATAGACTCATTGGAGGTATTTGTAAATCTAGCAGCCATCTATTTTGTCATTGTCAGACACAAGACTCTAAGCACAGCTGCCTCTTTATGCCCTTCTGGGTAGTTTTCACAGTTGCCTCCATCTCCTTATAGTTTTCTGGAGTGAAATCAAGTGAAGTCTCTGGGCTATTCTCAGACTATCAAAGATACAGTGTGAGTTGCGGGGTTAGAGTAAAACTGAATTTAGAATTCCAGAAGTGGAACTTTGGCACAATATAATTAAGATCATAAGTGTGCTCATGCATATAGATTTCTGCAGTCAAGATAATAATTATTGAAGTAAAGGATATCAGAAAACTTTGAAGCCAGGCTGGTATATTACTAAAAGCCATAAACCCTGAAGTCACACATGATGAGGTGTTGAAGACATAACATGGAAAGACTTAGGCCACAAAGAAAGACCAGGAGTGAGCAGACTTGAATGACACCAAAGAAGGTACTAAGATCTGAGGGTAGGAGCATCAAGAGAAGGAAGGATTTTGCTTGAGTAATAAAAAATAATGGTCTAGAAATACTTACGACAGTTTGACAATTGATGAAATTTCAATACCACCTCCAGGCTTCATGGTAGATAAAAACATGGTAAATGGAATCCATTTAGTTCAAGAAAGTCACAGGGAAACAGTGACTTTGAACTTGAGTGACACATATAAAGTCTGTCCAGATGGTATCCACCATGTAATGTGAAAAATAGAGACGTTTATTGAAGAAGATACAAGAAACACTGTACAGAGGACAATGACACCTCAGTCCCCTTCAAAGTAGGCACCTTGGGACCTTACATAGTTCTTTTAGCACCTTCTCCACTGTTTAAAATACTCTGCAAAACCCTTTGTTGGAATAACCAGCCCTGTCGTATTTTCCTGAATCTCATCAGTGGTCTGAGATCTCTTCCCTTTCAAAGGTTATTTTAGTTCTGGGAAAAGCCAGAAGTCCCAAGGTGCCAAATCTGGGCTGTAGCGGGGCTGAGTCACCTGGGTGATTTGAAAGAATCTCTGCATGAGACGTGGTGCACGAGAAAGCATGTTGTTGTGATGAAGCTGCCAATCACCAGTTGCCCATAGCTGTGGCCTTCTGAATCATCCAAATAGTTTCTGCAGAGAAATGTCCAAGTTAATGCAAAATTCATTGCTTTACTATCTCAGTCATTTTCAATGTGACAGCCACATGGTACACATGCTCATGCAGCAGCGTCTACTGCCCCCACTGACTAGTACAATGAAGTTGTCATTGTTCACATACGCACATTCCAGTCCACACTCCTTGGCTGCCAGGTTACATCAATGTCAAGCAAACTGTCCTTATTATATTAACAATGGCTGCAATTTTTCTGGACAGACCTCGTACACCTCAAAATACTAATACCTGAATTATTCAAATAAGTAATGTCAAATAAAATTTAGGAGCTTAAATTACCTGAGTGAGTCTCACATTCGGAAGGGATTTTATAGTGATTTGGTTTAATCTCACACCAGTACAAGGGTACTATTCATCATTGAGTTTTCATCTCAAGTTGAAGATATATCCCTGGTCTAAGGTTTTCATGATTAAGTGACTGCATATGAGAGAATAGAGTGAGAAAAAGAACAGTCCATAACACATTGTTCCAAATATGTTGATTCCACAGATTATTTTTTTAAAAACATCCAATTTAAACTCTTGATAGAAAATTGTACTTCAACAACAATTAAAATAAAATTAAAAAATAAAAAATAATAAACTCTCATGTTCTCCTTCAGATTCCAGTACAAGGGCTCTTTCTTTGGAAAGTGGCCCCTGGTACTGGAATATGAAGGCGAACATGAGAGTTTAAATCATATATATATATATATATATATATATATATATATATATATATATATCAGAAAGAATGTCTCAGGAAATAGGTTAGAGTACCAGAGAGCTAGCATTCCACAATTTGCAAAAGAGAGTAATCAATATATATTTACTACACATAATTTCACTCCTTAATTTTTCAAGACACTACCACTGTCCTTCAGGAGAAAAAGAAAGAAAAAAGTATGCTTACTGAGAGGCATACCACCTTGATGTGCTCCCTGGTCTTCTGGAAATCTGTCAGACCCAGAGCTGTGACAAGAATAACACTTTCACTTTCTCTGCACTGGGGAAAACTACTGACTTACAGTGAAGTCTGACTGAACGAAGCACATTACTCTCTTTTCCCCCTCCCTCTTCTATGTGAAACAAGGGTGGGAGACGCTTAAAAGCAAAATGATCTGAGAAGTGCTCCCTGCTGGCAGGAGAAGCCTCTCTAGATCTGGCAATTTGTCACCTTGACATTTACTGCCTGGTGAGCACCAAGCTCGCTGTATTTTGCAAAAAGCTGGCCTGAGTGTGACAGACCTCTCTGGCTAGTAGCTGGTGGGCTCATTAGCATGGGTCTTCATTTCAGCTGGATATTTTGCAGAAGAAAAAACAAGGCTTTAGATAAGTGAATGCGAACTGTGTGATGAAGAAGAATACCTGAGACTATAATGGCTCATTTTCTTATTAAATGGGAAATGCTCCCCATGAAGGACTCCCAGGAATAACTGAGTCTGAAGTGTCGAGGGTCTATGTGAGAAGTCAGATACCTCGACAGCGATCAGTCTCTGCCAAAGATGTAGTTTGTCTTTCTAGAGTCAAAAAATCAAATTATCCTACAAATATATGGCACTCAAATGAACTAAAAGCAGCTGAGTTTTTTCTTTAAGTACAACTTTCTTATAACTTTTCTATACCTGAACTTGGCTTACTAGGCCAAATTTTCACAGCAAATAGAAATACTTAATGGTATTATTTCAAGATAACTGAATTCTTGTGGTTCACTACTCAAGCTCTTTTGGTTTATTTCTCTTCAGTCCAGGTTTCCTCCCTCCCTTACTCCCAGGCGGCATCTGGATGGGGAAGTTCATGTTGTATCCCAGCAGCAGTTGTGGGTAGGTGGGGTACATTTGGTCTGTGTGCTCTCCACTGTCCTGTTAAAGAAAAACTTATTCCGTCACTTGGTAAAAGTTAAGAAAAAATTTACTCAACACTGTTGTAATAGGGGCTTTCAATAGGGGAGAGAGATTGGGCTCAGCTCTGAACCCAGCAAGGCCATGTGGGGATTTATAGCCAAGGCCAGGGTTGCGGGGGAGCGGTCTACAGATGGAAAATTACTTAGGGCAGACATCAAAGGTAGGGAATTCTTGTCAAACATAGCTAACAGGATTCTTACTAAAGGTGGGCCAAGGACTTACACTTCAAAGGTGGGAGATGAGGCACTTGGTCAGGTATCATGGGTCAGCGGATGACTTGGCAGGGTTCTAAGGCTGTGCTGGGAAGGCCAAAAACAGTTCAGGACCAAGGTCAAGGCCAAGTCAAAAAGAGGGCTCAAAGGAACCTGACTCAAGATTGATCAAGGAGAGTCTTTGTCAGTCCTCATCAACCTCCATGGAGGCCTAGTTTATCCTGACTGGTCTTAGACCTCAGTCACTGTCCTCTTAGCACTGATAAGAGGACATGCTGCTGATACCCTCAGCCCACTGACCCTCCGCTTCTCAGTCCAATGGTTCTGTCTGGCTAATTCCACCACTGAAATCTTTCTTTGTCAGCCACCTCTGCACCTCCTCGGGGCTCAGGGGCTCCAGTGCACATTCCCACATCATTGGGGTGCTCAGGACCCTGTGGGATGCCTTCAAATCATCCCTCCTGACATCTCCTGTGGCAATTGGTACTCAAACATGTAAAAGTTTGGGGACTTATCTTCAGGACTACTCCTCTCTTTGACTACTTTTTGAAAAGTCAGAAGTTGTCCCTTTTATTCAAAAAACCCCTATAATTTACCAAAGGCTTTCTCACTGATGTAGGCTAATAATGAAGGAAGGAATAATTCTGAATTTGCCAAACTTTACCTCAGATCTGAGAACTACTGCAAAACCCATAATGTAATCTGAATAGAGAGAAGAAAGAAAAAAGAAAGAGAACAATATTTTCTTCTCTTATGGATTTTTTTTCAACTGATGACCTTATGTTCTAGGACTGGGAGACATTCCACATACATAGAATACTTCTGAGTTAAAATCTACTGGCTTTTCTTTTAACAGTGCTTGATTTCAAACCAAGAAATCGTTTTCTGAACATAATATTCTCTCTCTAGAGTTGCAATGTATCATGGTTGGGTAAGAGCTGGCAGAGAACTGAAGTAGAAAGAGTACTTGTCATGATATCAGGAGGTATGGTATTTGTCTTAGCCCCGTCACTAAAGAGCTGGGTCATCTTGGCCAAATTATTTTACCACTTTCAACCTTGGCTGCTACATCTGCCAAATGATAGAGATCTGAACATGTAAGCATTTTTGTTAGGATACTTGATGACCCTGGAAACCAGGCTCCCAGCTCCAGGCTAAAAAACACGTGGACGTGGTCAAGAACATGTCTGGGCTCGTTTGTCAGACTTCTGTGGCGGCCAGCCTGCTGGGCTTGGCCGGGAAACCGAGCTCACTTCCTGGGAGAACGTGTCCCTGAAGAAGAAGCCAGACTCCAGAAGCCCGATAGAAAACAAAGCCACAGAAAAGTGGTTATTTTGAATGTGTCATGGTGTTTATCATTCTTATTTGTCTCCCAGCTCCTTAAGTTCTATGAAGAGCTAATGAATTAATTAACAATAAATTATTAAAAACTGAAAGACTAGGTTTACTTTAAAAATATATAGGGTGACACTTCTAACAAACTGTCACAAAAAGGGAGTGGGCACTTCTTTACTTTGCCAGAACCAGCACAGAGTCCTGGCACCAAGAGGCCCCAGTGTCTCTACACTGGCGCTTGGAAGAAGCACAGCTGCACACAGAGAGGCAGGGTGCCCACAGAGCAGGAGTCGTGCCAGGTAGGATATCTGGTAATCCCCGGCAGAGGGGTCCCAGCGCTTGGCATTTCCTGCACTGACCACAGTAGTTCATGAGCTGGTACAAGGCATCTATCTGCATGGATTCCCATTAACCTCTGAAAGACTGACAAAGGCTAGAGGGCCCGAGTGTGCACAGGCATAGCGTGGAAATATCACTCTTGATTGCACAATATGCATCTGCCCTACTTCGAGTAAGAGAAACCTAACTTCAGGGAAGCACCCCTACTTCATTCAGTCTTTGTGGTTTGGAAGTATCTCACCCATTGCCCAGCTCTGGGGGCAGGCATGGGTTCCAGGAAATGTTAATTGATACATTCCATCTTCTGGGCCATTGTGAATGTTGTATGGACTGGCCCGTGACCAAAGTCAAGCCATGAAATGAAAACACAGGACATTTATAAAATATTTGGAAAAGTGACATTGTTTTTTTACTAGGATTACAAACAGTAAGGAAAATAAAAGCCTAAAGCTGCCAGTATTTGGTAATAGCAAAAGCTTGCCTCAGAAAAAATTAATATAGAGGGAAGTAGAGCCAACAGTTGTGAAAAATTATGCAAAATTTGAAGATAAGGCAAAGAGTTAGGTAACAAACCCTTTCAGGGACAAAGACCTCCCAAGAATTATCTAGGGAAATTAACTCAGATGGACTCACTCTCCACCATTTATTAAAGATCCAGAAGTAGTGAAGCCCCATATTTATTTGTAGATATTTGTCTGGTAGAGGTGCAAATAATGTCTGTCCAATAGAACAGATCATCTTAAAGGTTACAGATCATTGCTCTCTTGGATATCAGCCAGTTTATGCAATCTTATTTTAGCATGCCTTTATTGAGTTACCTATAAATGCCTAGCTTCTTAAATGATTTCTGAACCAGTTTTAATATCTTTATGGCTCTCTCATAAATAAAATCCTTAACATAAGTTCACTTAACATTTGCCTAAAAGTCGTGATTTTACTTTAACTTTTTTTTTATTTTATCATAGATATGAAGGGAAAGAAGGAAATAGAGAACAAATCCCAACTACTTCATCTCAGTTTCCAGCTCCTGCTGCTCCTGCTTGTACACTCTGCTGTCCTTCGAGTTACTATATCCCATATTTTGGCAAGCTGATGTGAGCTGGGTTTCTGTCTTCTGTATCTAAGATTCTGACACTCAATTCAATGTGTGGGGTTTTCTCATGCCTACCACCAAGCAGTTCCCTGACATCAGCTGGGTATCCTACAAGTCAGCTCAATTCTGATACTATGTACCCAGGGGCAGCATCAGATTCCACAGGTCACCTGCTCAGTCCACAAAACTGCACTCCTCTTCAGATGCCAGTTACAAGCCCAGGTTGTTACATGTGCCTCTGACCAACAGGCTGTGGATCCCAGAGTCCAACAACCTCCTTCTTGGGTTTGATTAATTTTCTAGATCAGCTCACAGAACTCAGAAAAACATATTACTTACTACATTACCAGTTTATTATAAAAGGATGTAACTCAGGCATAGCCAGGTGGAAAAGATGTGTAGGGCAAGGTATGGAGAAAGGGCGCAAAGCTTTACTCTCTCTCCAAGCTCACCTAATTCCCTGTTCACCAGCTCTGAAGCGCTGCAAACCTTGTCCTTTTTGGATTTTTATAGGGGTTTCATTACATAAGTATGATCATTATAACCCGCTGGCCACTGGAAATTGTTTAAACTTCTTGTCAGGAGGATGAGGCTGAAAGTTACAGACATTTAATCACACGGCTGGTTCTCCTGGCAACCATTCTCCATCCTTATGTGAATTCCAAAAGTCACCTCAGTAACATAACAAAGATACCTTTTTGGTTCATTACTTAGGAACCAGGATGAAGACCAAAAATATGTTTTTTATTATAAACTACAACATCGCAGTGTTCATAACACTGGTGATAAATACTGGTGCTCTCTATAAACAGGAAAATGTAGTTTGATACTGTTTTGAATATTTAGCCTGTGAGATCCGAGAAAAAATGGAATTACATATTAAAATACATTTTTTTAGTCTTAATTTCAGCTGAGGTCCCCCAAACTACCAATACCACGTATCACTACCACAGTGTACCATCATTACGGCTGAAAAGACAATTCTGAAAACCAGTTTTATGGCTCTTAGCTGACCAGTAGTTGTAACTTATAAAAAGAGGTTGAGAAAAGTACGGGATATTGAAGGACTGTGCTATGTGGGATTTTGTACTGTGAGCTCCCATTTCATGGAAGATAAGTAAAAGCTACCTTCTCCTGACCTCAAGTCAGAAACACACTGTGCGAGCTATGTAGACAGCTATCTGAATCACAGCTAAAAATGTGAGGGACATGAGACAATGGCTCTTCACTGCTCTGATAGAAAAGTATGGGTGTGGTGGCTGCATTGGGATGTGCCTGTGTCCCCAGGGTTCATTAGGATGAAAAAAACATTTCCTATAGATTAGTCATGGCTCACACACAGGAATGCCAATGTGAAGTTTTCTTAGATCTTGTCCATGAAAACTATTTGAAGGCCCAAGGAGACCTCAGCAGAAAATCCTAGAAGGGTCCCATTAGTTCTGTAGGAGTAAAAGAAGGAGTCAGAGCAATCAAATGAACTAGTTGACTTTCTGTGTGTTGCATGGATTTCAGGCAGGAGATTCTCGTAAACAGAACCACCTAATTCCTCAGTCTCTTCACTTGGTTTGGACATATTACGTCCTGAACTTAGATTGCATTTGGGGACAAAAGAGTAACCAGAAAACTCATGGTGCTTCATTTAAGTTTCATTTAAATGTATGGAGGGAGTTATCTTTAAAAACTTTAAAGTAGGCTTGAATGCATTGCACAGAATAAGTGAAGTTGTTTTCTCATCACATTCCATGAGTGCTGCTTGGCTAAAGCAACACCTATGCAGTCTTTATATTGCCTTTGTTACTAAGTGAAGGTTTTCCTGTCAGTTAAATGCTTCTGAAATTGGGGTACACTTTGCAATCAATATGCACACTTAATGTTACAGAAACAGTATAATTTTTCCATGTGAAAATATGTTATTTGATTGATAATAAGCTTTCAAATGAGAGAAAGATGGTAATACAGCAAAAACCTTATAATCCCTCAGTACTCCATTCCCACCACCACGTCAGAAACTGCATACAATATATTTTTATGATAAAATCTGACAGCCTAATCAAAGGATATTGGCCTTTTCAACTTCTGTCTGGGTAACAATCATGTTTCTAAAATCCCAATAATTTCATTAGCAGGTACTAGCCACCCAGGTGAGGTGGCAAACTTGTGACTGGCCAAGCAGTCCAACAGAAAGGGCTAGAGAGCCTGGCAGGTTCCCTCAGCTCCATTGCTGATTTTGGCAGCATCTCTCTCAGGGAACCCAAATGTCAGTGCCAGACTCATGTCCCCAGGCTCAGGCAGCAGGACAGGACAGGACAGCAGAGGCTGCCGGAGCTGCAGAGATTTCTTCGTGCCAGAGAATGAAGTAACAGTGATAAGAGGCCAGAAAGCTATGTGAACAGAACAAATCCATTTCATTAGATGTTGAGGGCAACAAATGATCAAATTTTATTTCATAGCTATTTAGACTCCTTAGGAAACTCTTTCCAGGTGAAGTAAATAGTGACAGCAAAGCAAGTTGTTTAATGTCCTTTTGCCTTAGGGCTGTTCCCACCTCCAGGTTGAGGACTGTATCTCTTCTCTCCTGTACTGAGTGAGCATCTGTGAGAAACTGATGAGCCATAAGCCAAGGCTGTGCAGTCAGTTCTCAGAAAACCAGGAGAACAAAGCCAGCAAAGGAAGAGCTGGGTAGCTGAGATAAAGGAAGCTTCTCATTGACCATGGCTGCCTTTCCCTGCTCCACCGGGCGACATGCACCGATGTGCTCATTCTGCTCCAGACTCCCTGGCATCTTGATACCTTCACTTGTTTCTGTCTACCTGCCCCTTCCAAAACTTGGCATCAATGCCAGTCATACACTATCTCCGCCCATTCAGTGCAACTCACTTTAAATTTGTGGACACCTACTGTGCAGTAGACACAATGTAGACCACGTTGGATGCCTAAAAATGACTCGGATAGAATCTTCCCTCAAAGAACGTGCAGCCTCAAAGGTGAGACAGTCATTGATGTAAATACATAGGTGGTGGAATTAAATGTTATATGAGAGGTGCAAAAGACCATAGAAGCACATAGTTCATGCATTATTGGTTGGCATTAGGGAAAACTAGAAAACATTCAATTTGATGAGGCATGAGAAAAACAGAGGCCAACATGTGAGGGCATATTTGAGGGGAGTCAAAGGGAGTGATCAAGAGTATTTAAAGGAAACAGTATGTGGGAAGAGGCAATACAAGCAGAGATGCAATGTGTGCTGAGGCTGGGAACTGAGCTGTGGCCTGATCGTGAAAAGTCTTGAATAACACTGAGAAAGTTAGACATTATTACATTATAATGGTCAGTAAAGATAAATACAGACTCCTTCCTGTGCCTTGGGAAGGCCATTCCTTTAACACTGTGGATATTGGATCGCAAAAGCAAAACTTTAAAGACAGAGACCAATTCCATGGCTACTGCAATAACAGAATGATGGAGAACAAAATGATGAAACTGGGGTGGCAAGAACAGTAAAGAGAGGTAAATTTGAACATCACTGAATCAGGGAAAGCAAGAGACCTTGGTGAGTGAGAATGCAACTGAAATGACCTATTTCACCAGCAGGGAACCTAAAATATTGTCAAACCATTTGCATTGCAATTAAATGCCCTCAAAATTCATCTCACCCTTTAGGAGCACATCTTTGTCTTCTTCCTTGGTAATCCCCAGAAATTCCCAGGGGCTTTCTTATGTCCAAGAAACTAATCCTGTTAACTCCCAAGTTGCTACCGAAACCAGGAATTAGAAATGTCCTGGGACAGTTTAGAATGGAGAACCAGTGTTGGAGCCAGTAGTCAAGAAGTTAAGAAATCCTCTGCCTCTTTTCGCAGGCACTGCCAGGGGGGCTGACCCAAGTCACAGGGAAGCTTCGGGTGTGAAAGATGGTGTCATCCATTCCCCCACATGACAAAATGGGCCCCTGACTCCAGGCATTAGCACTTTCCTGAGCACCTGCACACCCAGAAGCCTGGGCTGGGACCTGTTCAGTGTCTTTGCCCCTCAGGCCCAGACCACGTTTCTCCTCTGTCACATGCCTTGTAAAGAACAAGCTTCTTTTTCTCCACTAGCACCACCTCTGTCCTGATTGCCTTTTTCTGCCACTAAGTTTTAGCCAGAAACATTCCTTCTACCCTTACAAATGTCTATAACTTTGAATTCAGGCAGAAAGAATTGACCTCAATCCTTTCACTGCTAGAATACCTCCAGGATCCTTTTACAAATTTGTCACTCTCCTGCCTAGAAAACTTGTATATGTTGACAAAGATTCTTTGCTTAACCTGAAACTTCTCCCAGTCCCACCTGTGCATCTCTGTGCAAAATCTGGTTTTAGCAAGAACCCTCCTAAAATTGGTTTAACCAGGACCTTCCACCCTCCATGTCTGATCAGGTTACTCACCTTTCACCACCCTCCAGGTGATGAGTGAGTACCCAGGCCTGTCTTCAGCAAGAATCCTTTCAGGATGGTTTCACCAAAACCATTTCCCCACGACCACCACACTTGCCCCTGATGTTTCCTCTTAGTCATTTTCTATCCACTAAACTGCACCTTTGCTTCTTAGATATAAATTCCCACTTGTCCACGTTATATTCAGAGTTGAACCCAATCTGTTTCTCTCACTGTAAACACTTATTGTAGTGGTCTCTATACTCATCATGATGGTCCTGAATAAAGTCTGCCTTACCACCTTAAACAAGTATCATTACATATGAGGTCTGTCCAGAAAAACCCCAGCTATTATTAATATGAGAACAGTTTGCACAACATTGATGTAACCTGGCAGCCAAGGAGAGAGAACAATGAGGACTTCACTGTACTACTCATTGGGGGTGGTAGACACTGTTGAGTGAGCATGTGCACTGTGTGACTGTTGCATTCAAAATGACTGAGAAAGTAGAGCAACAAAACTGCATCAAATTTTGCATTAAGCTTGAGCATTCCTCCGCAGAAACTATTTGGGTGATTCAAAAGGCTTTCAGGGACAATGCAATGAATGCAGCACAAATAAAAGTGTGGCACAAACACTTCAAAGGTGGTCAAGAACCTGTTGAAAGTGATCCATTGCTGGAAGGCCTGCAATGAGCAGAACATCTGAGAATGTTGAACTTGTGTGGGCTGCCATCAACCAAGATCAGCAACTGACAGTGCGAAAACTAGAAGCTGATCTGGGGATACTGTGTCCAAGATTTTGATGCAGGATCTTGGCGTGAAACATGTTGTGGCGATATTTGTTCTGTGGCTTCTGCCCCAGAGCAGAAGGAACATCATGCTGCAGTTGCTAGAGACTTGACTCAAACTGCTGCCAATGAGCCAGATTTGGCGTTTTGACTTCTGGCTTTTTCCAAAACAAAAACCACCTTTGAAAGGGAAGATATCTCAGACTGTTGATGAGATTCAAGAAAATACAATGGGGCAGCTGGTGGTGATTCCAACAAAGGATTTTGCACAGTGTTTTGAACAGTGGAAGAGATGCTGGGGGAACTGTGTGAGGTCCCAAGGTACCCACTTTGAAGGAGACTGAGGCATCATTGTCCTATGTATGATGTTTCTTGTATCTTGCATCTTCTTCAGTAAATGTCTCTATTTTTCATATTACATGGCTGGATACCTTCTGGACAGACATTGCAAATTTTTCTTTAACACTATCAGTAACTTTTGTGGTTCCAGGGATAATAATCTGAATGTATTAAACTGATGTGCATTTTGTTTCCGTCATAAAGCACGTTTTCTAGTAACCATTTCCCCATTGTATTTCTGGGAAAGGGTGAAGACAGTGCATTCCGCTTTGGAAATAGATACAAATAGGAATAGGGAGGGGAAAAGAAGTAATAAAAAAGCCATTCAGCCCCCAGCCAAGAATACGTGAGAAGCAGAATGTACAGAGGTAAGCAAGAGTCAGGCTTGTGTGCTTTGTAGTGGTCCCACAATACCCCAGGCAGAAAACCTGGTACTTAATAGGCAAGGTGAGAGCTAAGGGATTTTTGTATCATGTTCTGTTTGAAATCATGGAAGAGATCAAAGTTTAGCGTGGCCCCATGATAACAGTAACAGGATACCAAGGGAGCCGAGTAAAAATGATAACACAGAGGACTTAAAGAGATCCAGACAGGCTCTCAGCCAGCACACCAGGCTTTAGTTCTGCTGTAGCAGGAGGGACTAAGACAAAACTCAGCAGCCCAGCTGCACGCTGCAGCTTCAGAGCCATGTGGGACTGAGACACAGCACCTCTCCTCCTCCAACCTCCTCATCCAAAAAACCCAACCATAGTAGCTTCCTAACCTGGCTTCCTCCGTGTCTAATTTATTTATGCACTAGTTATGATTTGTAAGCATAAGAATAATTCTTAACTAACCTCATCCCTCCAACAGGAGATAGGACAGTCATTCTTCCTGGCCAGTGTTATCATGATGTTAATCAATTGTGTCTCTCGTCCTGTACTTCATCGGTGTGGAGAGTGAGGAGGGGAATGTGCTGGAAGAAGACATGTAAACATCTGTGGTTTTGTCAAAAAAGGAGCAAGTCAGCTTTAAGCTGAGGGATGTACATCTAACTGTTAGCTCTCATTCTTTCTAACCCAAAATAGAAAATAAACCATATTTTCTTTCCACACCTGTATGATAGAGCAAAATAGATTGTGACTCCATTTCACATTTGCCAGGGAAAAGAAATGGAGCTCTGCTTAAGAGAAAAACCTTGCCAAAATGAGATATTCCTTATTTGAAATTTGTTTTTTATTTGTTTGTTTCCCTTGGCAGAGAATGGTCATTAGGAAAGCCATGAACTGAGGTGGAAAATGTAAGAGAAAGGTCAGATGTGGGAGAGGGAAGGATCATGAGTTATGTTGCAAGTGAGGTTCATTCTTGTCGCAGTTTTACATCCAAGTTCCTAAGACCTTAGACCTAGCAAAGCAGATTAGTAAAACTATCTGCATGCAGGTCATTGCCAAAGCTGTGAAACTGAATAAGACTGACCTCGAAAAGAGGATAAGAAGAAAAGATAGCCTTGTGGAACACTTTTACTTAAGGGACAAGTGGGAAAAGATAAGTAAGAAAGAAAATGAAGAGCTGCAGTGGTGTGAAGACCACAAGGGCCCCAGAACCAATGGAGAAGTCAGTTCTGAGAGACAAGACCATACTGAAACAGTTCTCACAGTCGTTTCCTATCCCCTTAAGGACACAGAAGATGAAATTAGATTATTTGCTGGAACTGAGGGGGATACAGGGTTGCTACTGACATCTAGAGACAAAAATTTAAAAAGAGTAATAGAAGGACTGCGGGAGAGTGGAGATGATGCCGCTGAAATTATAGCATGAAGCTATAGGACATCAACTAGAAATGATTCTTGTTGCTGCCCCTAATATCCACCAGGGAAGTGTCTTTGTCAAGCTAAGTTTGTTAGACTTCAATAAGAGAGAAGAGCACCTTGATACAGTCTTAGTATCATCTTGGAAAGGGAAAGTTGGAGGAGGACTTCTATAGGATGTTGAATTGCTGGGTTATTTTTAGGCAGGTTGGGATTATGCTGTTATGACCCAATAATGTTGGAATGATGTGTGCAGCAAGGCAAGGGTCTCAAAGCAAACCTTGATAATCAACTTGTCAGTCTTATCTCTCAGGAGCAAATATTTCCTGAAACAAGGGGTAAAGTTATTTTGTGTTTATTCTCAGAATTGTATAACACAGGGACAAGGAAGTATACTTGGTTATTGTTTAACATAGGAACAAGAAATTATTCTGGATTCAGTTCTCATCTTACAATTTCTGAGGATAACAAGAAAGAAGCTGCAGTAACAGGAAAAATGTGGAATTATCCAGCTAAGAACTGATGAGCTGTGTGAAATCCTGGAGAAGACAGTGCCAGAGTCCAGCCTGTCTGAGAGGACACGGTTGAAAGGAGCAGAGCACAGTGTAGGAAGGCAGGTCAGGACAGGAAAGGGTCTGAAGACTAGCAGAAGAAGAAAAGAAGCAGAGGTGTGTGTATATATATATATATATATATATATATATATATATATATGATTCCACGAGAGTAAGGATTTGAAAAGGTTAAATGATAATGATAAGAGGGTGAGTTGAGAAAGGATAAAAACATATTTTTAAATATGAGGAGTAAAATAATAATTTATTATACTTTTATAAGTAAAAGTTTTTCCTAATTCCCTAATTACATCAATATTTATATAGTAGCCTGGGACAAATAATTTTCTGGTACTGCTCCCAATTTTCTGACCAGCAAACTCATTCTCATCCTTTAAAACCAGTCTGTCTCACCTTTGTGAGGCTTCCTTATCTTTGCCAGGTATCTCCTCTGGCCAATAGACCATGCTCTGTCCAGATCTCCCCAGTGATTCCTGTCACAGTGCAGTGTTTATACAGATAAGGGAAGAAAACTTTTTAAGACCAAAGCCAACTGTAGACGATTCTGTCCCTAGAGAACTGATAAAATTTCTCTGTGGAGACTTCTACTTAACAAAATAGGTTCATAGTTGCCCATGCCTGTGACCTCCAGAGCATGATTGGCCTGGTCAGTGAAGATGCAGAACTCCACATCTGGATCTGTTCAGGGCATAGAAAACAGAGTAGCCATAAAAGGCAGGACACAAGGAAAATCAAGTCATTTCATCATCAGAAAATTGAAGTGAGGTGACCAAAAGAATGTAAACCCATGAACTCTAAAACAATAATAACAAAATCTTACACTTGGCTGATATAGCTCAGTGGATTGAGTGCTGGCCTGCAAAGCAAAGGGTCACAGGTTCAATTCCCAGTCAGGGCACATGCCTGGGTTGCAGGCCAGGTCCCCAGTGTGGGGTGCACAAGAGGCAACCACACATTGGTGTTTCTCATCCTCTTTCTCCTTCCTTTTCCCTCTCTCTGAAAATAAAAGAAACAAAATCTTTTTAAAAAATCTTACTAAGGTGATGGGCTTTTCTGGGATGTACAATAAGTATCTGAATAATTTTTCTTAAATGTCCAAGGAAAATAGATCCCAGCTGCCATGTGAAATGTATGCATGACCCTTACTATATGTCAGTATATATAGGAAAAAATTATTTAGGTATGTGAAACACAAGTTGTTATATAGTATTTTTAAATCATAACTTGCTACTACTACAGTGATTCTTCATTACCTACAATGTATAGTATATAGTAAGTGTTCAATAAGTATTTGTTGAATGAATAGATAAATGTATAGTACATGTATTAAAAATAGTTCTATCTTACTAGGCAAAAAGATTAGATAGTTTCTTGATGGGGTAAGAAAAGCTTCAAAAAGTAGGAGATTAAATCTTAAATTTCATGTTCAAAAGACCTATAAGAGAGAAGGGACTCATATGTTTACATGTCATGTTTTACTTTTGAAAAATATGAATAATAAAACTGGGATGGCAATACTGTAGTTATTGAGAGAACACAACACACAAGGGGAAATGAAATTCTTATGAAATAATACAGGTCTTTGCAAAGATTATAGGGAATAAATAACGACCAGGTTGACAAGTTTAGTCTCAACAGTACAAGGGTTACACAGATAATTAATTCTTGTGTCACCTCTGTAAGGCAGACAGCAGCAACACCTATAGCAAGCAGAAACCAGAGACAAAAAAAATTATTTTAATTAGATTTAATGGGTCTGTAATGTTTAGCAAGTCAGAAGTAGTGTCCAAAGCCTAGTTTCCTGTTTTAACACTGGCAGCGAGGAAACCAAGATTGCAAAGGAAAGACCACTTTTAAAAATCAGAAAATTCTCTGCCAACCTCCTTGGAATCATAAAGCTTTATTGGTATTTTATTTTACTAACCAAATCTTTGCTAAAAAAAAAAAAAAAAGGGAGGGGGCTTACACTTGCTGTTGTTTTTAACAGTAACCTATCTGAATTCTCAGATAACACTGGAGGCATTCTAGAAAATTAAGAATCATCACATTAGTAGTAAATTGTGATTTAAAAATAATATATAGCAACTTGTATTTCAAACAACTAAATCATTATTCCATACCAATGGAATCTAAAGAAATAAACCTAGCTTCCAAAAATTAGATTTACAGGTCACTGTTATAATATTAAAGCACCCTTCCAGACTAATGCAGAAAAATGAAGATTAAGGCAAGGTTTTTTTTTCTTTATTTATATAATCAAGGCAAGGAGAATAAATTCGAGGTAATAGAAAGTGTTGTTGACAAAGTGCATCTGAGGCACGAGAATTATTTCAAGCCATGAAATCACTCCACATAAATATGTAACCTCAGTGCCAGCCTGCTGAACCTAGCGGGGAGAAACAGACTAAATTTGAAAGTCAAAAACTGTTTATTGTGTAGAGTTTACATGGCATACACAATATATACAAGCTTGCCATGCTGACTAGTTTATGGAAAAATATGGTACTGAAATAATCATTAGAATTTTTAGTGAGAAAGTACAAAATTTGCATTCTACTCTCCTGAAAAATTCAACAGTGTTCCCGCTTCTCATTTTTGAAGAAGGATTTATAATACTTGACACTAGATGATTTTTGAAAAGTGCTTTCAGAACCTAGGAGAAAAGCTTGCTCTCAAACACAAAGCATTAAACATTTTTTCCCCTTCCCTTTTTATTGTAAAAAAAAGAAGAACTCCATCCAGCTCATCAAGTCATTTTCAAAGCCAAACAAATTGCTTATTTTCTTCCCACTCACATTTTCCAGAAGATTTCTAAGCAAATTTCCAGAAACCATTTATCTTTCATTTTAACACAAGGACTTTTCCTCACTGTCTTCCTAGTTACCTTTCATGTCTCAGAATGCCTTTATAATTTTACTATTTTTATGCCCTTTGTTATAGTTATCCTAAAACAAAACCTAAGTTGTTGATGGGTAACTGTAGAAATAAACAAAGGCTGCTGTAGCCAGAACAAACAAGGCTATCTACGTATTCAGAGTTAACTATAGCAAGAAAGCCAGCTACCATCACTTGACTTTTGCAGAGATTCAAACTGGACAAAAAAGCAAGGGAGCTTGATAGTGAGAGAAAAGGGGGGAAGCTTCAGTTACAGCGTGATTGGAAGTGGCCAGTATTTGGATGTTAGAGGAGGCAAAACTAAAATAAAGAAGGGCCTCAAATGTAACTGGTTTTGTGAGCACGTTTGGCTTTCTGATGTCAGTCCTAAGTTAGAAGCAGAGGCAAAAACTGGGGAAGCTAACAAGGACTGATCATGCCCTGCCCATTGTGGGGCAAGTGCTGGAGAAGTTGTGGTTTGGTGTCCCAGGCTATTTATTGAGGGTTGTGGGTCATAGTTTTATAGTCACATGTCATATGGTCTGGCCATCATCTGTTTGCAGATTCAGTCTCTCTTCTCCCTTTTTGGTCAGTATCTTGCTTAAGAGAGATTAACCAACTCATGAAAGGCCAAAAATCCAATCTTTGCTCATTGATCAGAGATTGTTCAGCCTCCTTCGTAAGCAACTGCTTAGCAAGATTGTCTTGACACTTTTCTTATATCATCACAGTGATCATTTGATGAGAGAGCAGCCATTCTGGGAAGAATGTAATGGGCCAACACAACAACCATTATAACCAAAACAAGAACAACTAACAGTCTCTATAAAATGTATGAAATCAGGAATTCTAATCACCCAACACAGGCCAAGAACAAATTCTGTAGACCATGAGGATCAGCCTCAGAGAGACAAGTACTTGTTTTCATTATGGTTGTGTATAACCTGTTCTGCTATGTTCTACCATTGATACAAGTAGAGCAAAAATTAGCACTGGCACAGATGCCACCATGACTAGCCAACAAGAAATATAGAGCAATGAGGTTGTCCATCAGCATTGGTGCCAATCAGATGAAAATTATCTGTATTTCATCTAAGGCATAGGTGATACCATTAATAACTTCTGCCAAAATTAGTGATAACTTTCTTACAGTCTTTTCCATTATGTTTCTCACAGGTGGGAATACTGATCTGATTGTTTGCATAAACAATGAGTCAGTAATCCCTCAAGTAGAATAGCTGAATAATCAAGGATGGCATTGTTTAGGAGTTTGTGTCTGAATCACAATTTCCAGCCTTGGTGACTAATAGAATTAGGCTCTGTGCACAGACAAGTCCCAGAGTACTACTTCTAAAGTGTATAAAGTGCTAGTCTGGGGCAGACAGGACCAGATATCCTGGACACAAAGGAAGTAGTATTCAGCAGGGGCACATGGAGAGCGCGGGAAAAAAAAGAAGTGGTTCATGGCAGAAGGTCAGAATCAAGATCTTACATTAGTTGTGTTACATATTTTAATCTCTATTAGTCTCTTATGGGTGGCAAGCATTAATTACCACCTTATGAAGGTTGCTGAGTCCAAATTTAGAATAACCTTGGTTTTTATCAGCAGATTGTAATAACTAGTCCTTTTCTTAGAAGAGCGAGACACGGCAAAGTTAGAGATGGATTTGTTCAAGGTCATTTGTCCATGTTTAAGGTTCAAGTGGAAATGTCATTGGTTATAATTCCCTGTGATTCCATGTGATGAAACCAGAATTTACCAGAGGTTTTATCATGAGGATCCAGTGATGAATGAAAAGTCCAAGAGTCATCAAGATCGAAGGCAGTGACTACTTTTTTGAAGTAATTTAGCAGTGGCATTAGAATGATTCTGTTCTGATGTAACAATTATGACAAAGAGGGAGGAAAATAGAAAAAGAGCTGTTATAGGTGGATGAAAGCCAACCATCTATAGAAAATGAGGATGATTATCAGAAAGCAGTGAAAAGCAAAACGGAAGTTGTTTAAGGGTTCTGTCCATTGTCTTGGGAGACTCTGTCCGCTCTCTGAGACCACTGACTACATCTGAAGATCAGCTGCAGTTTCAGGTTGCCTGTTGGAGTAGCCTTTTAATTGTGTGGAATTATGACTACATCATCAGTTGAAAAATGTGGAACCTAACGATTGACTTGTGGAAGTTACTCTGCTATATGTGTTGTTAACAACACCTGGTATGGTTCTGTACAATGAGGTTCAAGAGCAGTTTTCTTCTGATGTGTCTTACAATAGACAAAATCACCTGGTTGAAAACCATGAAGAGGCTCTTTGGGAAAAAGGTGTAGCAAAGGAGCTTTAACCTTTTGATGATGAGCCTGAGTACAGTATCTGAGTCCCTTATAATATTTTACCATGTTTGTTTACGGCAGGATGAGTTTAACGTCAGAAGTGAAATTCTTCTATGTATGGGCCTTCCAGTGACTAGTTCATACGGGGATTATCTATGCGTCCCCAAGTGATTGGATGGCCACACAGGCTATTGGGAATACCATTGGCCATGGACCTGAAAGTTTTATGAACCTTAAATTACAAATGACATTGGTTCTTTCAACCATTTCAGAAGATTGTAGGTGATAAAGGCAGTGTATTTTCTCAGTAAAGGGTAATACCTTACTGAGTTATTTTATAATAATTTCTATGAAATGTATATATCAGTCACTTGATATAAAAGTTGGTATAACTCAAGTTGAAAACACAAAGTCCAGCAGCATTTAAGCAACTATAAGGGCTGTAACTTTTTGATCAGGAAATGCTTCAACCTGTCCTGAATATAGACATATAAAAACTATAACATATTCAAATCCTAGGAAGGATGGAAGCCAGAGAAAATCCATCTGAAGGTGCTCAAGGGCACACAACACTCAGTTCCCAAGATTATATTTTTATAGGTAACACATGACCTTCAGCTACCTTTTTAAAGTTTCCCATAAATGTTAATTTAAGATAATAGTGACCAATTTGTCTGTATTGTATTAAGCAGTTCCATGGATAAATGTGACTAATATCCCTTTGAAACCATCTGATGTTACAAGCAGCTGACTTGAGAGTGCCAGAGATGATGTGGGTGACGTGCACAATCATGTTATTTTCTATTCTTGTTCTCCCAAACCAAGAGCTAACATTGGCATTTTATAATGGCCTCTGTGAAGGTTTAGTTAAGATCATGACTTTGGTTCAGACTGCTCGTCTGGCCTCAGAATCCGTTAGATCATTTTCTTCAGCTTCTCCGTTATCTCTTTTGACACAGGCCCCAACGTGTACAAGAGCCACCACTCGAAGAAGTAGGAGCGCGTTTAAGATTCCCTAATTGTTATATACTTTTTATTAGGCTTCCAGCAGAAGTGAGAAATTCCCTTTGTTACCAAACATCCCAAAGTCATATACTAGTCCAAAAACTTACCTGTTATTTGCAAAAATGTTTACTCTCTAGTGTTTGGATAGTTCACAAGCTTCAGAGTATGAGAAATTCTGCCATCTGATCTGATTTTACTTCGGATTGAGGACCATTATCCTAAAGGAGAACTTAAGTTCATGACAGCATATTCTGCTTCATAACCTCTGGTTTCAGTTTTAAGGTAGAATCAATCCATCAACAAATGATATTAGGTCAGAGCTCCCTATGGGAGTCTCTAAGAAAGCTAAGTGAGGTACATAAAATTTCCTCACTGAGGTCAAATAATGTAAGATTCCCCTTCTTCTGACAGAGACAGGAAGGTGACAATATACACGGTGATACAATGGTGAATAATCGTGTGAGAAGGTAAAAGTAACAAATCTCAAAAGAGGTTAATTGGCTGTCTGAAAATTATTGTGTATTCTCAGATGGTAACCATGTCTACACTGTTTGAGGAACAGAGCAGGGAACCTACAACTAGCTCAGCAGAAGCATCAATAAATTTTTTAGTGCTAACTATTTCCCTAAGACAGGAGGGCCTTTGGGACCAGGTCAAGATTGAGACTATAAGTTATGATTTTGATGGCTTCCATCAAGTTGAGTTTAAGTCACATAGCTTATCCATATTATTCATCTATAAATAGACAAAGGGCTATTTGTAATCAGAAATGCAGTTAAATTGTGTCCCCTCCCCCAAAAGACAGGTTAAAATCTTAAACCCCAAAGTTCAGAATGTGACCTCATTTTGTAGATGTAATTAGTTAAGATAAGGTCATACTGGAATACAGTGGGCCTTTAATGCAATATGACTGATGAGAACATGGCCATGGACACTGGAAACAGAGATTGGAGTGGTGCATCGGCAAGCCAAGGAATGCCAAAGCTTGCAGGCAAATATGCCAGAAGCCAGGACAAATCAAGGAAGGATTCTGCCCCACAGGCTTCAGAGGGGACAGGACCCTGCCAATACCTTGATTTCAGACTTCCAGCTTTCAGAACTGTGACACAGTTTCTGTTGTTTTAAGCCACGTAGTTATGATACTTTGCTATGGCAGCCATAAGAAATTAATACAGATCCCCAGGGAAGGAGAAGAACTTCCGTCAGATTCCAGACCTGGTCATGTTTAGGCTCTGAGAGGAGAAAGTCTTTGACTTAGTCATTTCATGAATAGGTATCGTAGTTCAGAAGAAAAATGGCACCCATTGACTATAATATCTAGTTAAAGTTAGAAATCCTCTCAACTGTCACTTTGTGAGGTACCTAGGATAAGTCTGCATATTCTTAATCAGGAAAGTGTTTTTCTCCCCTTAGATGACTCACGTCTTACATAGGAATGCAACTGCAGGAGAAGGGGGAGGACTTACTAGGGAAGTGAATTTAATTTGTTGTTGCTGAGTTGGCCAAGTTGCTCATGAGATTTGGCTAAATAATTTTTTGGTGGGGCAATTTTTAAATTAGAATTTGATTTGAAATACTTCACAATACTGTACTATGCACTTAAAGATTTGTTGAGGATTGCTCTGACCAGTATGGCTGCATTTGTTGGCCATGGACCCGCAAAGCAGAAGGTCACCGATTTGATTCCCAGTCAGGGCACATGCCTGGATTGAGGTCAGTCCCTGGTTGGGATGCATGTGTGAGGCAACCAATCAATGTTTCTTTCTCATATTGATGTTTCTCTCCTTCTTTTTCTCGATCCTTTTCCCTCTGTCTAAAAATAAATAAATAAATCTTTAAAAAAAATAAAATTTTTTTAAACATTTACAACATTTTTTGAGGGTAGAGCTCATGTAATCTTACCACAAAAAAATTAAAATCGAATTGTAATTAAATTTGAATATACTGTCAGAACAGATAGGTCACTGTCTCAATTACCATTTATGATAATGGAGTTTGGAATTTATTCCATAATTATTTAACATCAAATAAGTACTACTTTCTGGGAGTAAATATAGTATCTAAATATGAATCCCTATATAACTTGCCTTTTTATTTTCATCATGTTTGATTAACAATGTTTTTCTACCTCACTAAACATTTTATCTGCATTAGAATCTACCTTTTGTGCCACAGAGTTTATATTCAGGGATAGGAAGAGTGTTCAAAATGACACCCGAGTAAGTGGAGCCTCTGTGGGTCTTCACCAAGAATTTTGGAGCTAACTGCCTTTGTGACTTGTAATTGAACGTACAAGACGGTGTGTATGCTCAGTCTCCAGAGCATTCAATTCAGTGTCTACTTTGTGGATTTTAAGATTATACTTCCATGATTGAACTTAGGGCTAACTTATTAAAGATTCTATTTTGTTTACAAAAAAATTTTGATTTGAAAGCCTCTGCAAAAGATTAAAAAATAAACACTGCTCATTGGGCCTGAGAAATCATATTCCCTTTTTTTCCTGAGGTGCCTGTCAGTGAACAATTTTGTTGCAGTCAAATGCTCTCCAGAGTGCTCACTGAAGGTCTGAATAATCCGTAGTGAAGTTATGCCATTCGGAAATAGAGGTGCATAAATAATGATGATAAGGAGAGTGCATATAAGATGCAAGAGTTTTTCCTGAAAGAATAGAGGATTTAGACCTAAATGACCCAATGAAAGCTGGCAACATTGGTCGGAAGTAACACTCATGCACTCTGTTTTCAGCTTCTAGCCTGTTGGTTAACCACCTCTGACTGCAGACCCAACAATTTGTGTCCCCTCACCCATGTTCTGGGATTTTTCACAATGGTGTTTTTTCTAAAGATGGCTGCTTGTTGTTCTTCTTTATTTTTTTTAAGATTTTCTTTATTTATCTTTGGAGAGAGGAAGACGGAGAGAGGAACATCCATGTGAGAAAGAAACATTGACTTATTGCCTCTCCTACATGCCCCGACAGGGGACCAAACCCACAGCCCAGGCATGTGCCCTGACTGGGAGTTGAACTAGTGACTTTTCACTTTGTGGGACAATGCCCGTCCATTTGAGCCACACCAGTCAAGGCTAGTTGGTTTTTAAGGAGGAACTGAAGTCAAGAACAACTTATGTTGCCATTTTGATGACATCACTGCCAAAAAATTTGCTTTTCAAATGAGGCATTAATCAGAATTTTTATTAATATTTATCAGCTTTTCCAACCTCATTATTCTAAATAAATGAGGACTTACTATAAATGTGACATATGCAATTATTATGCAATTATATGAAATTCCATATGATTTTAATAATTAATAATGAGTAAAGGGGTAATAGTCTGATAAAATTATTTCTCTGTAAAATGCACGCTATTTAACAATATCAGTATTTTATTACTATAATTACTACATGAAAACAAGGAAGTAAAAAATATAGCTAGATTTAAACAAAAGACTATTTTCCAGTACAGTAAAACTGGGTTGAACTTGGTAGTCTCAAAGATCTTGGTTAGTCCCTCAACATCGATGGATGGCTCGAATTTGCATAAAGTTTAATATGTGCCAGACATAGTTCTTAGCCTGGAACTATGTGTTCTAAGTCCTAAAAAAAGTACTTAAAAAAAAGTATTTTAAAAAAGTCCTTTTTTTAAAAAAAGTAAACTTCTCTAATGTGATTCTAATAATATTTATTGAGTGCTTGTTATATGCTGGATCCATTTACAATTAATACCTCTTTAATCCTCAAAATAATCTGGTAAAGTGGCTATTATTCTCTTTCTAAAATGACAAATGGAATTCTGGAAAGATTAAGCACTTTGACTCCAAGCTAGTTCTCCTTCCATTTCACCAGCCTGCTGTCGCTCCCTTGCTGGTGAGTGCAGGGAAGGGAGTGAGTGGAATTTCAAGGTTGGGGACCAGAGCAGGAGGCCAGATAAGGCAGTATCCCGCAGGGCTCTGAAACCAGAACAAGAGTCTTGTGTCCAGTTATGCGGTAAGGCCAGGCTACCCAATCAACAAAAGGGTAATCCAAAACCAAAGTCAAATTAATAACACCATGGGTTCAAGAGCCAAGAAGCTCAGGAGGAAGCTGAGTAACCAAATTCCAGCAAGAGAAAGCTAAAGTAGCCAAACTGAAAGGAGTTATTCAATTAAAAAGCAGGAGCGCGGTGGTCACAGAATGCCACAACCAGTTCAATTAGGAAGAAAGTGACCCCACATTTGGCAAACAACCCGCTGCCTCAGTTTTTATCAATTCTGGCAGTGCCCGATGGGGAGAAATGAAATCAGACTGCAGAGGTGTAAGGCATGTAACAGAGGGACGGGAACGTAGGTGGCTCTTGAGAAAGGGCAGCTTTAGAGAGCAGCAGTGTTGAAGGGAAGAGGAAGGGCTTAGGAACTTTCTGGGCTCTGTCACTCCTTAGAGGTGTGACTTGAGTGAAAGCCATTTAACCTTTCTGAGCCTTAGTCTCTTCATCGATGAAATAAAAATAATTAAAACCATGCAAGTAATTTTTCATGCAACCTAAAATAATGACATTGTCTGAAACTAGTAATTAGAGCAACAGATCTGTGTCCCGTCACTGACCCGCAGCCTATTTCCGATCAGGCTGCATCAACACAGTGCTGTAGAAACAACCCACTTTGCTTTGCTGTAGGGAATAAATTTAACAGGACCTGCAACATAATAGAAAAGTAATCACTGGTAGCTGTTATTCCTGGGGGGGGGGGTTTATAAACAAAGGACCACACGGAAATAGAGGAGACCTCTCTAGTGAGTAATTCTCTCTTAGGCTGATAGGTAATCAACCTGTTTCTCCCAATTAACTAAACCTAATCCAGGTCTAACAAGATTCATCTTGACTCTTTTTAAAGAGACAAACCTTTCAGCTGCTTTGTGCTTTTATAGGTATCAAAATTAGAGTAATTTCAGCATCTATGTTGACCAAATTGACTTGCTTTCCTCTTGGGCTCTATGCCTGTTTTATACATAAGGAAATCAATGGTGGTGGTGGGGCTGGGGGAATCTCAAGAAGGAATATTTTTGATATATAGTATTTCTAATACACAGTTGTCCAATGCTTCTGGACCTAGATACTAAGTGATAGAGGGGCTTTTATGGTTCATTATTAACTGTCTTTTTTGGTTGTTATTCTTCATGAGGTCCTATAGATGTACAGTGCAGTAATTAAATATTTTTTTTTTGCCTATAGTAATTTTATCCAAAGAAATGTAACTGACTCTCAGAAAGGAGAAGAGGAAGAGGAGGAAATAAAGGGGAAAACAAAAAATAATAATAAAGTGAGATCAACACGACTTGACCAGTTTTAGTCCTGGTTTGGAAGTACACATATGTGAAAAAAATAATAGCACAAAATATTTAAAATGAATAGTGATTGGTATCAGCAATGCAATGTTGCAACACTGGGGAAAAAAAAAAAGACAGCTGCTAAAAATCTGTTTCTAATCTGACATAGCAACAGGACAGCTTACAAAAGAAAGACATAGCTAATCAGGCCGCACCAGCTATCTCATCAGCTTCTGCTTTCACACAGCATGGAAACCAGCGTTTAACTGGAAAAAGCCATCATGTCAAACACCTTTGAAAATGTTAGTGTTTTAATTTCTTTGTCTACTAAAGAATACTAAAAACAAAGTAAATATTAGCCATTATCCTCTTTTGAATGCTAAGTGCCATATATTTTCCTTAGTTTAAGGACTTTCCCATATGGTGTTGTCTTTGCTTAGAATGTTCTCTCTCCTGTCCCCACCTCTACTACCACCCCCCACTTCCCAGCCTTTGTCTGGTTCATTTCCACTCAAATTTCGAACATACGCTTAAGGGTCACTTTCACAGAAAGGTGTTCCTGACTCCCTACACTGGATGAGTTTCCCTGCATTTATGCTCTTGTAGTAGCCCACACTTCTTTCACTTACCTCACTTACAATTGACTTGGTAAAATACCTGTCTTCTCCTGCTTCTTCCCTTATTTATTCCAATGAATCCACCCCTTACACCATCAACAATAGAAGATCCTGCTTATGTTTTCATTGCTGTACACCCAGGATACTGCCTGGCAGGTGACAGACAATAAATATTGATTGTTGACTGGACAGATGAATAGACAAATGGATAAGGAGGGCAGATTAAAGAAAACAGTCGCACAAGTATCCTGCTAGAGATCGTACATTAATCAAGGTAACACTAGCTTTGATTAAAGAAATACCAAAGTTATAATGCTTTAATACAGTAGATGTTGGTCGCTTGTTCACAGAGTAATTTAATGTAGGCATGCTTATGTGGTAGGAGGAGATCCCCACTGTTATAACCTAAGGTAGCAAGACTGCATACCCAGAAATAGCTTTGCAATAATATTTTAAAGTATAAATAATTTAAAGTAGAATGATACTAGGCTTAAAACTATTATGGCTCAGCATATTTTATTACCATAAAATAGAAGGAATAATATAAGTATCCATAATTGATTTTAGTGAATTTCTGTCACATCTAAAATCAAGAATTACTAGTTAATCTTTAAGCATAGAATATCACTTAAATAATAGCAAGTATACACCTACTGCCAAGTTCAAGAAACAAAAAAAATATTGAAATAAATAGTCAAAGCAAAATTGTTGGAGATTGTAGTCTCAGCTTGGAGGAATTATAGAAAAATAGAGTCTTGTTTCAATGCAAGTGCCAATAAAACTATATTTTTAAAAGATAATATTCTTGTGAAGGCACAGTGACTCAGTACAATGGACATTGGGTGCTGACCATCAGAAGTAGGTAACGCCGATTCTACAAAGGTTGTTACTATGACGCCTGTCTCTGGTCTCCTGAATAATCATGATGCTCCAATCCAGTGGTTGCTGATGCCATGAAGAAGCAGTTTTTCATGTCACCATTGGTGACCTGTCACACCCTCTCTACCTCAGGGAGTACATCTATTAGGCTCTTCAGCCAAAGGTAGTTGTATTGACCTAATCATTTATGTGACCTTATTTTCCTTCCAGACAAGTGATTTGTTGTGAAGGATTAAGTGCTATTGGAGAAAATTTTAATTGAAAAGCTACCCTACTATAAGAGTGCTTTCTAGCATGAGTTCTGATTAGGATGGCAATAATGTCTAACTTGGTTAAATGTTGAGATTAGGTTTCATAATACGACTGGTACTCCAGTGATTACTCAAAGAGGTCTATTTTTACTAGCTTGAAAGGAACCAGAGCTACCAGACGATTTCCACCCTTGGAAGATGTAGAGCCATGTTCGGCAGCCTGCTCAGTTGCATACTTTTACTTCTTGGGCAGTAGCATAGGTTTTCCTTTGGGGTGGCACTTGACACAAATCAGACCAATCAGACTTGTCCACCTAAGATTTTTAAGCTTGTGCTGATAATCTTAACAGCTAAAACTGGGTGGAGATATGTCTTGATCTCCCTGAGGGGGCTTAATAAAGGACAGTCCTTTAGCTCCTGCTACTCAGGAGCATTTCTGGTTCTTGAGGCCTGATGTTTACCTTCTCCATCCACTTTGAGTTACTCATATCCTTCAAGTAAAGTCACTTTTTGCTTAAGTTAGCTAGAGTCAGTTTGTGTGGCTTGAAAGCCAAGAACTTAACAGTAAAAAAACTCTAAAATTTGTGATTAAATAGTCACTGAAAAACACAAGATTTCCAGAATGCAACTGAATGTCATTTTACAGCTTTAAGAGTTGAATGGTTCTACCAAATAGAAGCATATGAAGGAAGGTCTGTCAAGTTCAAAGAATTTACAACTATGTTAAGAGCCAAGGAAACGCCAAATTTAGTCATGTCACCTACATGAGAATAAAGATTTCCATGAGCAGAGCAGGGAAGTAAGTGAACTACATGCACTAGGAGATTAAATTCTTCACAATATAAAGTCCTTCTCATAACTGGCGTTTGTAAATAAGAATTCAGTCATCACCTTGGCTAATAAATTGAGCCATTACATATGTAAAAAGGTGTCCCTAAAATGTCTCAGGATTTTATAAGTGTTTCTGTAATGGGTAAACAGATTTTGAATGTGGGAAGATTTAGAATTAATTTTAAAAATATTTTGGAGGATTATATCTATAGTAAACCAATAATAAATCATAATTATAACATACTTGTGATTTAGGAATCTACATATTCTACTTCAACTATTTCAGAGAATTTGGCCTACTATATAGTCATTTTAGAATTCTATTTTAAAATACATAAATATGTAGTTTAGATTGGTAATTTTAAGTAAAAAATTTCTTAGCTTATATGCTGTCAGAATATTTAAAAGAACTTGAACATCTCTATTTGCAAATTTAATTTATCGTTTAAAAAGACTTACTCTAGAATTTAAAGAGTTTTTTTCATTAAGCCTGACAACAAAAATACCTAAAAGGAAATTAAAAATATTAAATCTATAATTATAGTTTAAAATATCTTCAGGTGTTCAACTTGCTTTGTATTATTTTGGGCTATTACCCAAAAACTTTAAAAATTATATATGAAATTTGACTAGTTAATAAACAGAATAAAATTTGTAAGCCATATATACAAGTTTTGGCATTTGTAACTTTAGTAAATAGAATAATACTTTTACGCTCAAAACAACACCCTTAAAAAAGTCACATTGACAGAATTCAGAAAAATACATGGCAGCAGAATAGACAGATAGTTCAAAGGTGAGGCCCTGAATACTTTAAACTATTAGTCTTTTACAAATGTGGTTATCACTGTACTTCTTTCTTTCCCTGCTGGAGAGGAACAAATGCTTGACCCAGTTTTCCTCGCCAGCCCCACAGAGAGGAAGCAGGGCAGGGAGGGCTGCCTCGGGGCAGAAGTCAGAAGGAGTTTGGTGATCTCTCAGCCCTTTGATTCCAAAGACCTAATCCCTAAAGCTGAAAGACAAATAGAGTGTAGAGGAAGCATCTGGACTGGAATCATGAAAGGAAAATAATTTCCCTAAAACAAGAAAAACTTCCCAGGATTTTAGGGAATAGGTTAAATCATGGGAACAGAGGGGTCGGAGGTCTAAGTACAGAGGGGTCTTCCTAGGCAAAGCCGCTAGAGGAGTGGAAAGACTTCGGTAATGAAAGGCCTATCTTTGTGAAAATCTAGGCAGCCTTGCAAAAATCCCCCACCCCACCCCACCCCCGTTCCCCCACCCACAACGGAGAGCCCCTGAATTTGAAGAGCTCTGTGGAGGAAAACGACTGGTTCTCAACAGCAACCTGGATTTCAAAATAGATGACACAATAAACAGATGCTCTCATCCCCACTTCAAACTTCAGCATTGCAGAAGATTCTGGAACTGTGGGGGGACAAATCAAGAAAGTTCAGAGTAAATCCTAATAATAAGGGCTAAAGCTGTTCACCAACATAATGAGATGAAAGGCTTAAAATAGAAATCGAATTAGAGAAAGTGAAGGGAAGGAAAAAGAAAAGGGTTGTGGGTGGGGAGGGGAAGGAAACCAAGAAAATTCAAGGGACTTTCACATCTGTAAAGTATATAGATCTAATCATTCTAAAATATCACTTCCCGATTGCAAAATATCTTTAACATGCTAAATGAACTACTATAAACTTTTAACAGATAGGTACTGGACTTACAAGAAAGCAAAGGAAATCCCCAGCTCCCTTTTCTCCGAAAAAGAGAGAATCAAGCTGCGATTAGACTGGTCAGCAGTTCTTAGAGCTGTAGATGCCCTCCCTCTGTTTAATGGCCAAGTTGGGAACAAGCCATAATGGCTTGGCTTGCAGAAGTTGAAGTAATGGGATCAGATTCCTTGTATAAAGTAAGGGCCCTTGAAGGCTGACTACAAATTAAATAAAAAGGTAGGCTAGAAAAAACTATGATTTTGTAATAAAGAGAGACTCAAAAGTTAATTTATCTGTCAGGGCCTCAGCTGAGCTCCATCCAAAAAAGGAAAAATAATAACAATAAAGAAAATAGTTTTCCTCGGACATCAGAACCATAGCCCTAACCTCACATGGATGTGGAGTTTGAATAGACAGTATATAGTTCAGGAACCCCCAGGCTAATAATCTGAAGCTGTTACAGGTTTGAACAAGTGCAGTCTATGTAGCAGAACCGAATGCAAATCTTCTGTAGGGCAGAGGTGGGCAAACTATGGCTAGCAGGCCAAACCTGTTCTTGTACGGCCTGTGAGCTCAGAATGTTTAAAAAGAAAAGAAGAATATTTTCATGACACATGAAAATTGTATGAAATTCAAATTTCAATCTCTCTAAGTAAAGTTTAATGGGAACACAGCTACACTTATGTGTGTACATGTTGCCTATAGCTGCTTTCACGCTACAACAGGAGTGTCAGTGGGGACTAGCTGTGACAGACACTGTGTGTGGCACCCTCCCGGCTTCTTACTGCTGTCTGGTGCACTACAAACCACAGTGATGAAGTCTGGGCTGGCAGCATGTGGAGTGTCACGCATATCAGCACTCCACCACGTTTCCTTACTTTCAACTATGGCATACCCCTCATGTGAAAACAAATAAAAGAGAAAATGAAAAGTAGGCTCTGAGGATCACACTTTTAAGACACAATGGAATGTGGATTATTTTCTTATCTAATTAAACTGCAAACCCTTATATTATTGCTATAAAAATACAAATTGGTCAATATTACCAGGCTAAATAATTGCTACACTGTTGCCAATGCACAGTATTCCCAAAACAGTCAGAAAAATTAGAAAATGTAAAACAAATACCTCATTAGAGAAAAATTTTTCCATGAGAATTAAAAATCAAAATGAAGCTGCAATCAAAGAAACTTTCTAAGTGGCTCATTTTTTAGCCAGGCAAGAAAAATCGTTTACCAATTGTGAGTTAATTAAATTGTATTTAATTGTAGCAGCCAAGAAACAGTGTCCAGAGAAAATAAACTTGTTTGAATGATTAGACTTTCTGTTTCTCAAAGAACTGAGGATGTTAGAAGCAACATCAATAATCAACTTAAAAACATCGAAATCAACTTAAAATGATTTCTAATGGTTTGCCTTGGCTCTTGATGAGTTGAGAGACATTACCAATACCATTCAGTTGTGTTTATTGGAGGATTCAGTGCCAAATTTGAAATGACAAAATACCCTCTATTAATGGATTGAGTAAAACTACAGTTAAGAACATTTCAAAGAAGATAAAAAAATGAATGCAGTACACCTGAGGTGAGTCTACTAAAATATGTTACTACTAATAGTAGCAAAAATATATGTACAGCAGGAAAAAAGGCTTAATTGAATAAATTTACAAATATTATGAAAGTGTAAGGTATTTAAAGCCAAGGTTATTTGATGTATTTTTACATTATTTGTGGAAATTATTGAAATTTGTCTTGTATTAGGAAGGTTGCGGTGTCAATGGTGAACCTTTTTTGCTTTCATGGACTCAAGCATTTTTAGTTCCATGTGTTTCCCCCCACCCCAAAATAGAAGCTGAATATCCTGACTCCTTGTAGCATACATTGGTGCAAATAACTGAGCAGGGGTGTGGTCTCATTGTGTTGTTGGTTTGTTTTGTTTTGTTTTTTAGCTCAGATCTGAGAAAGAAATTTTCCTCAATGAGAAGACCTGCCTTCAGTCATATCATTGAACACTGAATGACTTTGGAAATTAGCTTTTGCTGCCCTCTGCATTAGTCAACTTCTTTGTGTTGTGTGCTGCAGAAACCTAGTTTGAACTGGCTTGACCAAAAGGGGAAATCTATCAAAATGCTCACAGACTGGTGAAGAGGGCGAGGCTACGGTCGCACTTCAGAGACAAATGTGACTAGAGACTAGAATGCCACACATCTCTTTTCTCCCATTCTCCTTCACTCTGAAAGTTGGGTTTCTGCTATATATCCTCTTTCTGACCAGTTTCCAGAGAGATCCACCAGTGTAGCAGCACCGCACACTTTATCTCCAGAAAGTAATTATAAGTAGAATTTCCTTGTTCCAAGTGTAAAACTCCTGGGAAAGTGCACTCCGTAGGGCAAGCAGAGTCTGATGTCCACTCCACACCAATCAGTGTGGCAGCATTGAGGCTGCACAGGCAGATGCAGCCACCACTGGACCATCTGCATAGAAAAGGGGAAAGAGCTTTCCCTGAAAAAAAAGCCTGCTCTGGACAGATAAAACAATTGATGCCCTGCTCTAGCCTGGTAGCTTAGTTGGTTGGAGTGTCGTCCCATACACTAAAAGGTTGCTGGTTCGATTCCCCACCAGGGAACATACCTAGGTTTCAGGTTCGATCCCCTGCTGGGGAGCATAAGGGATGCAACCGATCAATATTTCTCTCTCACACATGGATGTTTCTCTTTCTCATGTGGATAATCTCTCTCTCTCTATCAAATCAATAAACATATCCTCAGGTGAGGATTAAAAACAAAAAACAGTTGATGTCCTTAGCAACCTTCTAAGATGTTTCATTAAACCAAGTCCTTAACATGGGGGCCACAGACTCCTAGGGGTCCCCAAGATCCTTTCAGGTCTGCAAAGTCAAAGCTAATTCCGTCATAATACTCAGTTGCTATTTACTTGTTGACTTTTGCATTGATAGTGAAAAAAGCAATTGTAGGTAAAACTTCTGATGTCTTAACATAAATGAAGGCAGTGGCACCAAATTGTACTAGTAATCAATATATTCTCCACCACTATGCAGTTTAAGTCGGGGGGGAGAGTGGGGGAGGCAAGTTTCACTTAAGAAGGTCTTATTAAATCTTAATTTTGAATACACGTTTTTTCATGTCTGCGTAAATAATTGGGATATACCCATAACGCTTGTCGGCTGCACACCGAAATGAGATGGTTGCTTCAAAGAATGCACTTATGTGGTGACTTCATTTGCAATCTGAGCGAACCACTTTTTCCATGGAACACAATTTTTACTTAAGAGAATGACTAACAGACAAACTATGGTTATTTAGATTTAGATATTTGAATGGCATTTTCTCCATCAAGTTAGCCTACCACTTTAAGGAAAATAATTGCCAGTATTTGCCCATAATAACATTGAAACTTTCAAGTGAAAATGAGAATTTTGAGGACTTCCAGCCTAGATTGAGGGGTAGATAGACACACCGTGCCTCCTCCCACAACCAAGATAGGGACAACAATTTAGAAATAGGATAACAACCAGAACTGAAAGAAAATTGAACTGTATGGAAGTCAGACAACCAAGGACTTATAATAGACACATTCATCCAGACCGGTAGGAGGGGCGGAGTCAGTGGTTGGGCGGAGAGGGGTGGAGGCACAAAGAGCAGTGGGACCAAGTGTGTAAGGCATCCTGGGCACAGAAGACCGCAGCAGACGGACCCTGGGCACACAGGTGGCAACTGGCAGACCCAGCAAGGTGGCGATAGTGAAGCAAAGCACTGCAAGCAACCCAGGGTTCCAGCTCGGAGAAATAGAGCCTCGGGGCACTGATTGAAAACACCTGCGGGGGGTTGCGGCACAGGGAGAGATTCCAGGCCTCACAGGAGAGGTTGTTGGAGAGACCCACAGGGTCCTAGAATGTGCACAAGCCCACCCACACAGGAATTAGCACCAGAAAGGCCCAGTTTGCTTGGGAGAAGCACCAGAAGGAACTGAAGTCCAACAGAGAATGGAGCAAGCGCAATTGTTCCCTCTCGGGATGCCCCCACATATAGTAGCATCACAACCCAGAGACTGGGTTGCCCCTCCCTGGTGAACACCTAAGGCTCCACCCCTCACTACATAACAGGCATGACAAGACAAAAAAAAAACTGGTCCAAATGGAAGAACAACTCAAAGTCCCACAGCAAATACAGCTAAGAGACCAAGAGATAGCCAACCTATCAGATGCACAGTTCAAAGCACTGGTGATCAGGATGCTCACAGAATTGATTGAATTTGGTCACAAATTAGATGAAAAAAAAATGAAGGCTACGCTAAGTGAAATGAAGGAAAATGCACAGGGAACCAATAGTGATGGGAAGAAAACTGGGACTCAAATCAATGGAGTGGACCAGAAGGAAGAAAGAAACAACCAAACAGAAAAGAATGTAGAAATAAGAATTCAGAAAAATGAGGAGAGGCTTAGAAACCTCC